>PVJH01007263.1:0-94423 GCA_004026705.1 Nesogale talazaci
AAGGGAGTAGAAAGCCCCATCTTTCCCCTGAGGTGTGGCTGGTGGTTTAGAACTGTTGACCTTGAAATTTGCAGCCCAACACATAACCCGCCACCAAGGATCCTACCTTTGACACTAAGGAAATCATTTAACTGCTTTAAACTTGACTTGCACATTTATGAATCATCAAAACAATAAAAGAATCTAATTAAAATTATTATAAGGAAAAGACAAAAATATATAGAAAGGAATTTATACTCTGAGTGTATGTTTTAGAAATATAAGTCTTCTTTACTTTTTCTTTAACTCATTAATGATGACCTTGGCATACATTTGATCATAAGACAAATCCTCTGAACTTGAAAGTAGAAAGGAAAAGAGATGGCACCTAATCAGGAACAGTGTACTTCAAGGTGCTGGAGAATATCAATGTTCATAGAGTAGAAAGGGCAAAGCTTCGGGATGCTTTAAAGTTTTCAACTCAGTTCATCATTATTCAAAAACTGTCACCAAAACAAGTTTAACTGTGGCAGAGTTCGCAAGAGCAAAATATTTCATTTGTGGTTGAAATAAATGAGATCCATAATTTCATCAAATGTATATTCAATAGGAATTCCACTCTCCATCTGTGGGTTTTCACATACTTCAGTGTAACTCTGAATTTCTAACAGGGGAAAAAAGATCTCAAGGACATTATGTGAATTTGTGACAAGATTGGAGGACACTTGCTGAGAAGGTAAAATAATGAATAAGTAGGGCTTTTTTTCATCTATCTGAGAGATTAATCTTTGACAGATATATTAGTGTTAATAATTTAATCATAATTATGCTATTATGCTGTATTATTGTGACAGTTAAGGTTATAGTTTAATGTCACTCCCCTTTAATTCAATAAAAATATTAATACATTAGAAATCTTTTACTAGTCAAGGTTTGTAGTTAGACAATTTTTTCCCTGTTGATGATGTAAACGTAGTATACACAGATGAAGAATAGGCTCATAGTGTGGGTGATAAAGTAGGAATTAAATTCAGATTCCAAACAAATATTAATTTAGTGGCCTTTGGTAATTCCCTTAAATTTCTCTCTCTCTCTCTCTCTCTCTCTCGCTCTCTCTCTCTCCTTCTTTGAAACACTTGTTCACTAGTTTACTGAAAGTACTTGTTTTTAAAATTTCACTTACCAGTTATTATATCTTTCTGCATTTGCTCTTTTGACATTATCCAACTGTGTTCCTTTCATGTCCCGACGGGAGCTGAAGGGAGAGCATACATGGGCATGAGACACCGGTCTGGACAGAACAAGAAAAAGAAAGAAAGAGAAGCTATTGTGATCATGTTGGCAGTTTGCCAAATCTCTACAATTTTGATATGATTTCCCCTGAGTCTGGCTAGGAAGATTGCTGGTGCCTGAGCCTTTCTAACTCCCATGGCAACCCCTCCGGAACAGGCTCCCTCTTCATTAGAGTACTGAGCCGGAGGTTTGTAGACAGCGCTGTGCGTCCACCCAGGTTCTCCAAAGAAAGCGAAATTACCAGCAAAGCATCTATGGGGTAAAATCTATCACCTACATCAGTGTTTCTTAAATTTTAATTTGCCCAGGAATCACCTGGAGATAGAATAAAATGCAGATTTTAAGTGAGCATGTCTCCTAAGTGGTGTAAGAAATCATTACTAGCTAACTCACTGGAGAAAAATAAGATTGTTTGTTTTCATACATATTGGCAGTCTCAGACAGTATTTTAAGGTCACTATGAGTCTAAACCAACTTGAAAGGAATGGTTGTGAGGGTGATTTTTTGTTTCATTTGTTTTTGTTTTCAAGCTCCCAGGTGCTCTTGATAGTACTGGCCACCAGGACCAAACTTTGAATAGCTAGGCCCAAGGCTGTCATAGACTGCAAAGTGTAACCTCATCGATCCTTGCTTCTTTCCACTTTCATAGCCCCACATCTTATGATCTTGTTGAACTATAGATATACACACATATAATAAATGCATATTTAATGCAAGGTAGTAAAATTGATATAGAGTTCAAAAATAGTATTAACCACATATAAGGGGGCTTCAAAGAGTTTATAGAAAAAAGGGAATTAAAAGGTCTTATATTTCTTTGATTTTAATTTTTATGTCTTAGGAACAATGATATAGTTAACTACACACTACCTATATTTTGCAACAATTCTGAAATTAAATGTCAGTTCTAAATTGTAGGAATTTCATGATAATTTAATTAATCTTATGTCACTTTTCTCAATCATATACTGGATATAATAATGTTTACAGGATATTTGTGAAGCATAAATAAAGTAACAAAAATAGTTTCCAGCATATTATACACTTTTGAAAGTAGAGATTATGTATACTTATTTCAATAGAATTAATTAACATGATATTATTTTTAAGTTGTGTTTTAGTATGTTGACAATGTCAGAGGTCAAGCAAATATTTTTTTAAAGAGGAAGAAGGAGTCAAGGCATTATTAACTGTTGTATGCTTGGCAAACAGAGTCTATTTTTAAGTTTTGAATTTCAATTGAGACAAATCATTTTGCATTATGCAGTGGCTGTGTGGCAGATTTTTTAATCAACTTTCTCTGCCTTTGAAATACATTTGCTAATTGGAAACAAAATAAGTGGCTTAAAATTTCTGTGTATGCAGCAACTCTGGTTAATATTTTCTAAATGGTGCTTGAAAATAAATAAACGTGTATCAAAAAGTACTTGATAAACAGCTAAATGTGAAGAAAAGCATTCTGCCCCAAATCATCAAGATATTTATGCATTGACAGGACAGTCTTTGGTCATTCCCTGATAATCAGTTTTAAGAAATGATGACAGTGATGTATTTTTAAGTGATTCATTTGCAGCTAAGGTGAATTCAGATTATGTGCAATGCCTTGCTACTCAAAATTGCCTGCATAGGCTGGTGTGCTACCCAGACAGTCCTTGACCTCAGGGATAATCCTTGTCTTAGTTTAGGAAACCAGCTTTTAGTTCAGAATGTGTTGTCTTTCAGCATCTCTGACTTTTGACAACAATAAAACACAAAGATTAGGAAAGCATACCATGAACTAATGCGAGAAAAGTCACCCAGCTTTGCCCGAGATGCTTGTGCTAGTCAAAGAATGCCATCTTCCTGGCCTAAGAAAAATCAAGCAGGACTTGGGGAAATTTTCAACCCCTAACCATATTTTGAGATGAACAGTCTTGGTTTCTTATTAACACCACTACTCTCTTCACAATAAACACTGTCCATTTTTCCTTCAACACTTTAGATATAGGGAATGAAGATGTACGGCTGGCAGGTGGGTCTAACTGTGGGCTAATTCAGAACTGAAAAACGGTTAAATTAGTTTGAAGAACATATTCCTCTGCAGCCATGCTTTCTCTTTTCACTTTCAACAATGAGACAATAAAGCGCTCCCATAAGGGGAACCTGTTTTTTAAGGTCTCCTCCAATATAGGGAAACCAAACTCATGGATAAGATCCATGAGTTTTAATTTTGTTTCTTTCAATTGACAGAAGTTTCTTTTTCTTTACTCTGTAAAAACTCTCTGTCTGGGTCTCTTCCTCTCCCCCCTCCCTCCTTGTCTCTGTATGTAGACGCACACGTACATAGCTGGCCTTCTATATCCACAGATTCCAAATCCACAACTGAACCAACCTCAGTTAGAAAATATTAGCAAAACAAAAAGCAATCATTCAAAGGCTGATAAGAAGCATAAAGTGCTAGTTATGTAGAATTATATAAACCGAAATCATATTGAGTATTGTTATAAATAACTGAGTTTTTTAATGTATATATGAGAAGCTGAAGGGGTAGACACAAATAAAATACCACTTTTGGGTAAAGGACATCATTACCCAGAATTCTAGCATGCACGGGGCTAGGGGTTGTCGTAGAACCATTCTTCATATTGTGTACTTCTTATCCTCTTTTGCTCAGGATTTTTTGCCACCTCTAACCCCTGTAAAAGAGAGAAGTACATTATATGTCCATCAGAATGCTCTAACAGGATTGTAACTTGTAAAGGGACTATTAAACTTGATGATTTTCTTTTTAATGCTATGTTTTGGCTTATGGTATAAAATGGATAAAAAGTATTTTCAAAGATTCACAATCTCCTCTATGCTCACACACAACAGAATCAGCCTTAAAATTTGTCCAATTCTTGATTATTCTAAGAACTCTGTAGAGTCCACAGATCACTTTTGATTTTTTTCCCTAACTCTAATCCTTACAGATAATTTTAAAGAGATTTTATTTCACTCAATGACTTCAACTTTCTCATGATTCAAATTTTCATCAGAACTATTCACAAGTAGCAAATTAAGCCATTTGTTTTTTTAAAAAAATAATTTCATTGGGGGCTCATATAACTTACCACAATCCATACCTACATCCATTGTATGCCAAGCATATTTGTACATCTGTTGCCATCATCATTCCCAAATATTTCCTTTCTACTTAAGTCCTTAGTATTAGCTCCTCCTTTTTCCCCTCCCTCTCTGTTTCCTGCTCTCTCATGAACCCTTGATAATTTATAGATAATTATTATTTTGTCTTATCGTACACTGTCTGATATCTCCCTTCTCCCACTTCCCTGTTGTCCATACCCCAGGGAGGAAGTTATATGTAGATCCTTAACATCATTCTCCCCCTTTACCTCTTTACAAACACTGAAACCCCACAAAACAATATCCAAAGAATTATAAGAAGGCTGTTTTTTTTATAATAAAGCTGTTTAATCAGATAATATGACCAATCTCCTCAAAAATAGTCCACTGTCATCCAGATGATTCTGACCCATAGTGACACTATAGGACAGAATAGAACTACTCCTGCCGAGACTAGGGGAGCAGATAGACTCATGTTTCCCCCACAGAATGACTGATGGGTTTTAATTGTCAACTTTGCAGTTAATGATTCACTGCTTCATACACGGTGCCACCAAGGCTTATCATATAATGTATATGTGCATTGACAGTGTGTAAGATATTTTCTCTCTTTTGTATAAACATACATGTGCATGCACACAGGTATGCAAACAGACTGACAAATTCATTAAGTGATGGAGATTATTTTGAAGGTGATAGGTTGCTTTTTTTTTTTAATAATGGAATACATAGCTTTGTGGAAAAATCCATTTGAGAGGGTACCCCTCCTCCCCCCAGTCACCTAATTAGATTAGGCAGTCACCTAATCTGGTGTCAGTTTGAGGATTAAGAGTGTAGGTGTGGAGTCTAATGCCAATCTGGAGATGGCCAATGAGACCTCTGTGTGAGCTTGGCTTTGTCCTCTGAGAATTCTGAAAAATCTGGTACTTCCTTCTTGGAGGCTGGGGACATTATCTCTCTCAGTCTTTTGGAGACACTCGACTGGCAAAGCTCACTCCATGGGAGACATTTTAGCTGAGACACATGGCAGCATGCTGATAGACCCTGAGTCGTGATAACTGGAGGGTCCACAAGGAGACCCCTGCCAGAGTTGAGATGCTTCTATCACCACTGATATACAAGACTCTGTACGCCCCGGTCTGTGATTGTCCTGGTGTCATTGCATGCACTTCATGAGTCTCAAGAGGATTTATAGATAGGTATAGGACATATGTGCTAATGTTGGATTTATGACCTTGGACTTGACTGGGTGGGGATGTTTTCTTAATGTACAATTACATTTTCTATAAGACTTTCTCTTATATACATATGCATGTTTATGAATTTGCTTCTCTACTCTACCCGGATTAACTCCTACCCCCACCATATGTCTTGAATGAAATAAAGTCAGAATGCCCTTTAAGAGTGTGAATGACAAGACTCACATATTTTGGTCATGTTATCAAGAGAACCCAGTGCCTGAATATGGACAGCATGTTTAATAAAGTACAAGGTAAGTGGAATACTCAAACATAACAATTACTTTGGAAATACAGAAGCACTGCATAGTTTTTCATTCTGTTGGACATAAGGCTGCTATAACTTCAAAATGATTTGATGAAACTGAAAAATTTTAAAAATAATTTCTTATCATTCCCAAATTCTATGATTCAAAAGATAGCTCATAATATTTGCAACCTAATTCATAATATTTTACATGTCAATAAAAATCTCTCATGTCCAGTACTTCCTGACACAAGAATGTTGTGTGTATTTTTCTTTCTTTCTTTTTATTGCTGTGTATATTTTTCAAGGCAAATATACACACCTCAAGTATTGACTCAACATCTGCAAAAGCAAATTGTAGTTACAATTCTACAGTTAGTGTTTAAAGAGAAAATAAATAAAATGGGTCTTGTTAAACCTCAATGTACATTAAATTTTTTGAGAACATGCAGTGTAATCCATATCACTTTATGGCAAAAACATTCCAGTGTTATTATCTAAGATTATCTATATATCATTATTCTCTTTCTAGGAAATCACTATATGAATCAGTTCAACATCACAACAGGGATATTGCTGCTTTTGATGTGCATAATTTTAGACAAGGTAAATGCATCTAGTGACCCTCTTGCTTTAGTGAGTACTTCTCAGTGTATTTTCAACAGAATATAATGCCTGTAGTTGAAGGTTTCTTCACTATTCTCATTTATAAGAAGAGTGTTCTCTTATGTGCATTATCTACTCTAAAATATTGCAACAATAGGATATTTGCATTTTAGTTATAAAAATAAATACTTGCTATATTATTTATTTGTGTTCCTACAGCTTTTTGCAAGTACTAACTGTAAGAAGAAATAATAATGCAACATCCCGGCCTTAATTTCAAGAAATGCAGGCAGCAATTTCAGGTAGTTAGTTAGTCTTTCATTCAGACTAGTGTCTTTTCATATATTGAAGGAAAAAAATACAACTAGAGAAGCTGTTACAATGATAATGGAAACACCTTATACATTTTCATTGACATCAAGTTGCCATTGACATCATGGAATTGACAAGGTAATGGTTTTCACACATAGTTCCATTGACACCACAACATCAGAAGTGTCAGACACAATGGAAGTGTCTCGTACATGATCTATTGGTATTAAAAACAAGAGAAAATGCAGGGGTCCATTATAATATAATATTATGTCTCTTAATCATCCTTATTGTCCACAAATTCATCTGACTTATAATGAATTCCTGGTGCAGACATCACCTTTTAGGTGAGAAGATTAGAGATGATGAGTGTTAAGGCTATTGTGATAAATGTAAAAATATACTTTATTTGGAACTAACATTTTATAAAGTACAATGTGCAATTGTTAAACCAAGAACAGACGGTTGTAATGAAAAAATAGTCAAAGAACTCACACCAATTTGGTATTTTAGGTTAATTGCTTTATTATTAATACAGAAAGGTTGCACATTATTTCTGTATAATTAGACAGAAATTATGCAGTGTTTGGTTAATTGTAGCAGAATTCTGCAGTTTGCTAGAACTTTGCGCTGAACCGATATAAAAAAATGAGGAATTACATTTTTTAAAAAGAGACATATAGTTGGCATCAGAACATAACTTGAAGCAGAAGCGTAATACATGGCAGATTTCTATTATTTCCATAAGGTAGGTTAATTCAATCATATCTTCATGATAGAGTACTAATATAATGCTAGATGATATTTTAGTATAACTGAAAATACCCCCACTGACTAGAGATTTGACAAGATAGCTTTGATAAACACTATATTCCTAGGTTGCCAGAATACTTCCATGTATTTAGACTAAAACTCTTATAAAACAAAAACAAAAAAACCCAGATGGAACTGGTTATTTTCGAAATATCTTCATCTAAAATTATCTAAAATCTAAAATTATCTATCATCTAAAAATCGTTTAGCTTAACGATTGATCTAATATCTATATCCATAAGTGTAGTCTATGTTTAAGAACCATTGCTTATGTATCAGTTTATTGTCCTATGGGGATTGGTATTGCCATCATACTGAATCCCATGTCTTTAATATTTCAAATGCCTACAGCATTACCCAAAACGAACAAACATCAGTAGTGAGCCTATAGACTAAAAATAGACTATGAAATAAATGGGATGTCCACTTCAAAGATTAACCACTATAACCCTTACAAATAGAGAAGAAAATTGTCAGATAAAGTGTGATAAGAAGAGTGCCTTAGATTGGAAGTCACTCAAAATATGACTGAGGAAGAACCACCTCTTTAAAGTGTATTTGAGTACAATGTCATGGATGGGGTAAGGCCTTCAGGACATTCATTTGCTGATGGGTCACTACTCAAAATCAGAACAAACAGTTGCAAATGTCTTCTAAAATTGGAATTTAGAAAGTCTGAAGTATTAAGCTAGGAATAGAGGAAGTCATCAAAAATGAAATGGGACACATAAAGATCAGTATTCTAGACATTAATAGTGAGCTGAAATGGACTGGTATTGGCCATTCGAATCTAACAATTATATGCTTGGCTGTGCTGGGGTTAGCACATTCAAGAGGACTGGTATCAGATTCATTAGTAAAAGGACATTTCAATATCTATTTTGAGTATAACACTGTTTATCTGCATACAAAGAAATTCAGCCAATACACATTATTCAAATTTATGCAATAACTACCAGAACTAGTGAAGTAGTTGAAGAATTTTACCAGCATCTTTATTCTGAAATTGATCAAATATGTAACCCAGATGCAAAGATAATTATTTGCAATTGCTACTCAAAATTTGGGAACCAAGAGGAAGGGATCGTAGTAGGACAATATGGCCTTTGTTATAGAAATGAACATGGAGATCACATGAGAGAATGATGCAAGACCAAAGACTTCTTTATCATAAATATCTTTTTTTCTTTTCTTTTCCTTCTTTATTAGATACTTTTATTGGAACTCTTACACCTCTTATCACAATCTATACATTCATCCATTGTGTCAAGTGCATTTATACATATGCTGTCATCATCATATTCAAAGCATTTTCTTTTTACTTAAACCCTGATATCAGCTCATTCCCCACCTCCTTCCACCACCTGTCCTCCCTCATGAACCATTGATAAGTTATAGATTATTATTTTCATACTTTACATCATACTCTGTCAACCTTCACCAACTTTTCTGTTGTTAATCCCCCTGGGAGGAGGTTTCATGTTGATCCTTGTTATCAATTTCCACATTCTCCCTACACTTTTCCTCTTTATTCTCTTGGTATCTCTATTCTCAGAGTTGGTCCTGAGGGGATTTATCTATCCTGGATTCCCTGTGTTGTGGGCTCTTATCCTTAGCAGTGTACCTGTTCTGGTCTAATCTTATTCATAAGGTAGAATTGAGGTCATGCCAGTGGAAGGAAGGAATCATTGAAGAACTAGAGGAAAGTTGAGTGTTTCGTCCATGCTACAATGCACCCGAACACCTTTTTTCAACTACACAAATGGTGACTATACACATTGACATCTCCAGATGGAATACACAGAAATCAATTTGACTCCTCTGTCTGACAGAAAATAGATAAGCTCAGTACCAGAATCTACAATGAGATCAAGGGCCAGCTATGAAAAAGACGATCAATTATTCATTTGTAAATTCAAGTTAAGCAGCCCTGCTAGCATTGTGGTTATGCACTGGTCTGCTAATTTCAAGGTCACCACTTTAAAACCACCAACCACTCTGTGGCAAAAATATTACACTTTCTATTCTCCTATAAATTACTGCCTCACAAAGCCGTATTGGCGGTTCTATCCTACACAGTACAGTCACTATGAATCAGAAGCGATTGAGAGCAGCAATTTGTCTGTTTGTTGAAGTTTGGATTAAAGCAGAAGAAAATAAAAAGATGTGCACAAGAGTCAAAACACAACCTTAAATACATCTCATCTGAATTTTGAGACCATTTCAAAAACATAATTGCTGCATTTTCTCCTAGTGAGAGAAGGCCGATTCTCTGTAGAGTGAGATAAATTACATCATTCATGAAGAAAGCAAAAGGTCATTAAAAGGATAGGAATGAAAGAAAAGATCAATGCAGATTTCAGAAGAGACTCAGATACTTGCTTATGATTGTAGCGTTATTGTTGCTAGTTGCTGTGGACTTGGTTCCAATTCATAGCTATTCTATGTTTAACACAACAAAACACCGCCCCTTGTGCCATGCCATCCCCACAGTTGTGAAGGCTGAGTTCATTACTGCATCCATGTGCTAACTCATCTTGTTAATGGCCTTTTAAGGATGCCAATTCACTTAACCAAGGATGATGTCCTTTGGGATTGGTCTCTCCTGGTAATGTGTCCAAAATATGTGAAATGTTGTCTCACCATTCTTCCCCTAAAGAGTGTTCTGGTTGTACTTCTTCCAAATCAGAGTTTTGTTATTCTTATCACAGCTGACAGAACTTTAAAGAATGTTCACTGACATCATAGCTCAAACACAGGAGTTTTTCTTCTGTCTTATTCAAGGTCCAACTTTCACATGCATATGAAGTACACGAAGCTATTGAAAGCATCATGATTTGGGTCAAGTGTACTTTTGTCCCCAAAGTTAACAGATAGAGATACTAGAATATTTTTATATAATTTTTACAAATGGTGAAGCAAGTTAGGTAAATAGACAATTTCAAAGGGAAATTCAAGGAGGCAAGGTATTATAATAAAATGTGCAAATATTTAAATTTATGAAATAAACAGGGAAGAGAATGTTTAACACATATCAAATAAAAGAATTCAAGTAAAATTCATGCCATAATTTGCAATATTGAAAGTTTCAATGTTCAGGCTGTTGAACTAAGCAGGAAGCATAAAGTGAAGATTGAAGGAAAAAAGAGTTACTATATAGAAAAGAATTAGTCAAACACCTAATCATTTCAAGAAATAGCCAATGATCAAGACCTATGATAGGGAAAGAAGAAATCCAAACTGCACTGAAGGCATTAGCCAAAAGCTTGTATTGAGGAGTTGAAGATATACCAATTGATAAATTTCAACAAGCCAATGAAGCACTGGAAGCATGACTAATCTATGCCTAGAAATTTGGAAAACAGCTAACTATTTGGCTATTTGGCTAACTATTTGGAAGAGGCCTATCTTTATACACATTCTAACTAAGTGGGACCCAAAGGAATGCACAAATTTTATAGCAATATCATTAATGTCATTATAAAATAACTTTTTGTTGAAAATCATTCAACAATGGTTGCCACAGAGCATTGACAACAACTTCAGAAAAGGACACGGAACAAGTAAATATCACTGCTGATATTAACTGGAACATGGCTGAAAGTAGAACATGCCAGAACTATGTTTACTTGTGTTTCATTGCTATGAAAAGACTTTCAACTGTGTGAATCATAACAAACTATTGATAACTTTAAGAATAGCATTTCCAGAGCACTTTACTGTGCTCATGTGAAACTTGCACATGGATCAAGAGGCAGTTGTATGCACTGAATATAAGAACAATGCACAGTTTTAAATCAGGAAAGGTATAGATCAGAGTTGTAACTTTCATCATATTTATTCAATCGCAATTCTGAGAAAATAATCTGCAAAGTGAACTATATGAAGAAGAAAGTAGCAACAGGATTGGAGGAAGACTTCTACACAATCACAATGTAAAGATGATACAACCTTGCTTGCTGAAAATTGGATCAGATGCAACTGCATATATTGAGAATTGTGGGTCATCAATATAAATAACAACTTAATGTAAAGAAAACAAAATCCTAAAACCTGGGCCAGTCAATAACACCATTTTATAGAGAGAAAACATTGAATTGTCAAGGATTTTATTTTTCATTGATTAATATTTGGGGGATCTATCAATTTGAGGATTAAGGATTAAGAGTGAAGAGGTGAACTCTTGTCTGACAATCCCATGATAAACAATGAGACCTCTGTGTGGACATGACCTTCTCCTGAGTATTCTGGGAATTCTGCTATTTCCTCCTTAGAAGCAGGAGTTTCTCTCTCTCTCATCTCTCTCTTTATCTCTCTTGGTACACTCCCTGAGAGATGCTCTACTGACAAGAACCATGGCACTACACTGATAGCCCCCATCCCCTGGGAACTGGAAGTCACATGGAGACCCCTGTTAGCACTACTGCCACTGGAACATTCAGTGCCATTGCATGTGTTTAGCGAGTCTGAAGAGGATTTTATAGACTTGACATAGGAGCTAATATTGGCCTTAAGGATTTGATCTGGTATGGTCTGGGATGTTTCCTCAATATTCAACTGCTCTAGTGTATAAAGCTCTTGCCTATGCACATATAAATCTTCCTGGATCATTGCATTGAGTAAACCTACTGTAAATGACCTCTTTAAAGTGTTGATAAGCAAGAAGGCATTTAGAGAACTTAGATGCACCTGCCTCAAAACATGCTATTTTAAATTACCTCATATGTGTAAGAAAGTGGGACATTAAATTGAGAAAACCAATGAACTGAAGGGGAATATTGAAAGTACTGTGCAAAAGAATAAATAAATTTGTCTTCCAAGAATTACATATAACCAGAATGCTCTTTAGAAGAAGATATGTTGTGATAGAGACCATGGGACTACATGACTGAGAGACTGAGGACTAGAGTGAGACTGAGTTTGGGACTAATGAAAGGTGCTGTTGTGGAATAATGACTATATCCTTATTGTTTAAAAACCCTGATTTGTAGTGGCTTGTTAACTCTGATAATAAAATCTCTTAATGATGAGTACTGTTTGTAAATTCTGTGGCCATTGCAAAGAATTGCCCAACCCAGCATTGAAGTAGAGTGCCTTGAAAGGAAGGTTGGCATTAACACAGGCTAGAGAGGACGGAGGAGGAAGGCATGTCTAACCCCTGCCTCTCCACAGCAGGGAAGCCAGAGAAAGTCAAATGTGGTCATCGTGCTTCCCAATTTTGCAATTTGAAAATAATATGTAAGAAGATCAAAGTTTCATCCTGGGGTCCTTGAAAAATATGTTTCTTTCCATTTCCTAGAACTCAGGGGGAAACACTTCCTTTAAAAGAACAAAAAAATACCCAACTACCAATGCAGAGTACTCTGAAGATGATCACAGTAGAAGGTCTCATATAGTGTGGAAGAAAAAATAAAGAGAAAAAACTTACAGTCAGATCAAAGACTACACTTATTTGTCAAACGGAGACTAGTGGAACCCCCAAGTCTGTAGCCTTCATTCACCATTCATGTCTAGAAATAAATTCA
Organism: Nesogale talazaci; assembly: GCA_004026705.1. NCBI lineage: Eukaryota > Metazoa > Chordata > Mammalia > Afrosoricida > Tenrecidae > Nesogale > Nesogale talazaci. Next base: position 13,119 of record PVJH01007263.1, read on the forward strand.
GTCCCATAGCTCAATTTTCAGTCAAATAGACAGATTTATAAAGGGAACAATAGTAATGAGCTACGCATGCCATAGTGTAAGCAAGCTTTCAGAACAAAAGGGGCAATATTTATACAAGGACAAAGTTTAGAAGGGTTAGGAAAGAAGGACTGAAAGTATGAAAAACCAGGAGAAAGTGGGACAAGTGATATTATGCTGAGGGTGTCAAATTCAATGAGATGAAATAAGCTGTGTAGAAATTGTTGCATAGACAACTGATCTGTTCTGTAAACATTCACCCAACACACACACAAATTTAACTTATATGTTCTAGGTAGCCCTAAACTAATGAATAAGATAAACATAGTCATGTACTCCCAAAGAATATAATATATCAGCGATATAAAACACAAAAACTATGATTTTTAAAATTGTGAGTTTTGATAAATATGATAAAATAAAAATTATTATCCCAGAGACTGTAAATATGGGACAGTTAATTAATTCTGTAAATTTACTCAGATTATCTTTAGATTTTGTACTAAGATTGAGACATATAAGGAAACATAACATATAAACACAAAGTTTCACCTTTTCAAAACTAAATTTACTGTAATTCTGATACTGTGTAGTGAACACTTAGGATGTACAATGAAGAGCCTTGAAGATGCTTCACTATTGGGTTGTCACAAACAAGTCTAACTAGTTCAAATCTACCAGACTAATTGAAAAGGATGGAGTCCTGGAATAATATTAGTTATGCATGGGGTGGTGATGGGAAAAGTCTGAATTTGAACCCCCCCCTACTCCCATCAATAGCTACAGTCTCATAAACCCCCATCACTAGCTATAGTCTCATAAACCCCCATCACTAGCTATAGTCTCACAAACCCCCATCACTAGCTACAGTCTCACAAACTCATGGGGCAGTTCTACCCTGTCCTGCGGAGTTGCTGTGGGTTGGCATTGACTTTGTGGCATGGAGTTTGGTTTTGGTATTTTTGAATTGAAAGACGTTGAAGATTGGTAATGCCCCAAAATATCCAAACATTCCATCAAAATGGAAGCAGTCAGCTAAAATGTTTGCCCACCCCTACCCCTCCCCTGAGTTTACTCTGTTATGTTTCTAGGATCTATGAATTGCTGCAGCATTCTGAAGAAACTCAGGGAAGTTTGAGGAAATGTCCTATGTGGTGGTGGGTGCTGTTCAGTTTAAAGTCCAAAGTTCAGGCAGAGGTAAGCCAGATGCTGGGGCCAGAGGACAGGCTTCACTGCTGGTTTTTGACAGCAAGGAGATCACTTCTTAGAGAGCTTGTTTTATTGCAGCAGTTTGGTATTGCGGGGTATCCTGTTTACAATTACTTACAGGTGAATCCTATCAGTATTTCCCCCCACCTTCTTATCAAATCCATTCGAGAAAAGGTCCGTTGGTGTATTCTCTGCACTCTTCACTGTCTAGAATAGCTGAAGACACTGTGCAGTTCAATCTTAGGTGTCACTACTTTATTTAGATCAATCTCCTTGAGCCACCTGTCTTTTTCACACACCATACTGGACTATTATATGGAGAAGTGGTTGACACCTACACACCAACCTTTAGTAGATCTTTAATAAGAGCAGTGATCGCATTTTATCTACCAGGTATCCTAAACTATTTAGATTAACATACTAAGTGGGTTCAGGCAATTCTATTTAACTTGTCCTATCAATACTGGTCTAAGGGCAGACTTCCAAGCTTTCAACTTTACAATATGATGCAAAGGGTTGTTATTGCTGATGTTTGGTGCTCTCACATTGAATCTCCTCTGGGAAAACCTTATGCACAACAGAACAAATATTGCACAGTCTGGCACCATCCTTACAATTGTTCCTATTACTGAGTACATTGTTGCAACTACTTTTCTGTCTATTTGATGTACTGCAGCAAGTTGGGTGTTGCTGTGGTGCTGGAAACTATGTCCTTGGTATTTCAAATATCAGCAGGCTCACCCTAAGAGATCAAGTTTCAGTGGAGCTTCCAGGCCAGGAACAGACAATGGTGAAAGAATTGGCTGCCCACTTTGGAGCAAGGAGTCACTGAAAAAATATGAAGGAAGCAGAATATCATCAGAGATAGTGCTGGAGGATGGTCCTCTTGGGTTTGAGAGCACTCAAAAGGTGACTGAGGGGGACCTGCTTTCTCTGAGTGGAGTCAGTCATGACCATGTGAGTGGGGAAAGCAGGTGAGTGGAGCCTTTGTTCATTTGCCCATGCAGAACAACTCAAGGTAAAGAGAAACAGCTGCAAAGTTCTGTTGATGATCGGAACTTAGAACCTGTTAAGTACGAATCTAGGGAAATTGGATTTGTTAAAAAAATGAAATGAAATATGTAAAGTCTAGATCCTGTCAGGGACTACCATTGGCAACTATGAACTCGAATAACATATGATTTGCTATTCTGGCATGGAGTTAATTGTCAATCAAGAGAATTGGCATTGCATTCATTGTCAAAAAGGATTTTACAAAATCAGTCATGAAGTACAATGCTGTTTGTAGTAGATTGTATGTATCTGTTTTCAAGAAGGCCCAATCAATATACCTTATTCAAATTCATGCACCAACCAAAAATGCTAGTGGTGAAGAAATTGAACAATTCTACCAATGGTTGCACTCAGAAATTTATCAAATAAGTAATCAAAATGGATGATTATACATGTGACTTGGATGGAAAAGTTGGATACAAAGAGAAAAGAACAGTGCTTGGAAAAATAAGGACTTTGAACAAAGATGAAGCTAGAGTTCACATGATAGACCATTGAAAAACCAACATCTTGTTCATACCAAATACCAATACCAAATAACAACATAAACAGTAACTGTAAACAAGGATTTCACAAGAAAGAATACACAGAAATCAAATGGACTATATTTGTGGGAAGACATAATGGAGAAACTCAGTATTGCCAGCAAAAACCAGGCCAGAGACCAACTGTGAAACAGATCATTAATTGCTCATATGTAAAGTCAGGTTAAAGCTGAAGAAAATTAAAATAAATCCACAGGAGCCAAAATAGGACCTTGAGTCCATCCCATCTTAATCCCAAGAACATCTCATGAACAGATTTGCTGCATTGACCGTTGATGACACAAAACTTAAGAAACTGAGAGAGGACGTTAAGAATACCATTCCTGAAGAATGCAAAAGGTCATTAAAAAACATGAAAGAAAAGATCAAAGTGGAGTCTGATGAAGACATTCTAGAACATGTTCTTAATCATAGAGTAGCCAAAATAAATAGAAAAAGGAAGTCAATGAGCTCATAGAATATTTCAAAGGGCAGTTAGGGAAGACAACTCAGGTAGAGGAAGTTTTCCCAAATTAGGGACAACATCCATGCCAATAATACATTTGGGTAAGGAAGAGGTACTACTTCATATGACAGCTGCTTAAATTTTCCAATTCTCATCCATATTTTCTTCTTCGTCTACTCAAATGTTGCATTTTCATCTCTCTTGAGTCTAACCTTTGACCTCTTCAATATTTTATCAACAGATATGAGGATTACAGTGCATTGAGGTTCTGTGTCTAGATAAGGTGACCAGACATCCTACTTTTTAACAAATTAACAACGCCCTGCAGTGTTTTAAAATTAAAAAAATATATTACAATACTATTTTTGCATTCTATGAAAAATCTTGTTGTTCCATAGAGACTGAACATTTAATCAAGAACACCCCCACCCCCCGGGCAATGGTGTCCCACTTAAAATCTGGTCACTTTAGTCTAGGAGTTCCAAGAAGGTCTCTTCCTCACCCTCAGGCCAATTTACCACATCCGTGTCATCAGATTCCATGCTGGAGCCTGAACCAGAAGACCTCAGCCCTGTGGCAATCCATATTTTCAATAATTGGGTTTGTCTCTGTTTCACATAATCCCAGGTAAGATTTTTTTCATCACCAAGTACCTCTCTGGTGATATAATGATTAGAAGTTAGGCTGCTTATTGCAAAGTCCAAAGTTCACATCCATCAGTTGCTACACGGGGGAAAGATGAGTCATTCAACACCCATAGAGAGTTAAAGACTTGGAAAACCGTAGGAACAGTTCTACAATGTTGATAGGGTCCCTGTGATTCAGAGTTGACTTGATGGCAGTCAGGTAGAGTTATTTGGTTGGGGTAAATAGAACATGCTTATTTAGACTTCCTTAACATTAGGGGACCAGTAGAAGTTTCTACTGATGCACCTATCCTCTGGTAAAGTTGTATCAGGATCCTGTGTCAACTCCAGTGTCTGCTATGTTGATTTATTAATAGTCACCTAAAAATCTCTGTTCTACTAAAATAAGTTCTTTGCCAATTCTATTAACTACCCTTGCCCATGTACTAACTATAAGGAAATGTTGTATGAACAGATTTGACATCACTTTTCAGATTGTTGTTTTGTTTTGCATTAGTAAAGTTATGGGATGCCCATGTAGAAGACATCTTCCTGAATACCATATCTGTCACAACCTGTGTAAGGGTCATACTCATTGGGTGGATACACTCATCACAGTAATGCCATTCTAGCATTGCTTCCATAAACAACAAACTAGTTGCTTCCTCTGGAGTGTTACAGTGAGTCTTGAAGTTGAGAAAGAAGCTTCCCTTCTCTGGTTAGACAAGACTTACAACAAATCTTATCCAGTTTATCTGCTTGGTTGTCCCCTCTGGCTTATCTTTCCCTGTGAATGAATGTAGGATTACCATGTGTGACTTTTCCTTCAGGTACTGCATTCGCCCAAATGTACTCTTCCATTCGGTAGCATTGAAAACCAAAGACACTGTCTCTGAATTAGCCGTTCTTACAATAGATTTTAGTAATTGTTCCTCCGTAGGATAAGGATACCAGTCTCTAACCCGAAGCTCTCTTTTACACTATACCTTCTGCTTTCCAAAGTTTTCTGTTTTTCTCAGACTTTCCATTGGTTGTTATGTTCCACACTGTTGAATGCCCTGGAGTAACAATAAATGTCTTTCAGTTATTTTCTTCTTTCAGTCAAGATAGATCTGCACTCAGCAAAGATATTATTTGTCCCATGTGCTCTTCTGGAACTGACCTGATTTTTTTAATAAATCATTTTATTGGTGGCTCATACAATGCATATCACATTCCATACATACATATATAGTGTCAACCACCTTCTACACCTGCTGTCATCATTATTCTCAAAACATCTGCTTTCTTCTTGAGCCCTGGACAAAACTCTTCATCATCTCCCCCTCCCCATGCCCCCCTCCCACATGAACACTTGATAATTTATAAATTATTATTTATTCATATCTTACACTGCCCAATGCTTGCCCACTCCTCCACTGTCCATCCTCCACATAGGGGGTTATATGTAGATCCTTGTAACCAGCTCCCCCTTCTACCTCACTTTCCCAGTGACTCCACTCTCACTACTGGTCCTGAGGGGTTCTTCTATCCTGGATTCCCTATATTTCCAGTTCCCATCTGTACCAGTGTACCTTTTCCAGTTGAGGTGGATTTGTAAGGTAGACTTGGGATCATGATCACTTTGGGGAGTAAGCCTTTAGACCCTTCTGTAAGGGATGTCCAATTGCCAACAAATGGGCTTGAGGTCCCCACTATGCACTCCCCCTCATTCACAATGATGGGATTCTTGTTTCTTGATGATTGATACGTGCTCCCTCGACAGCTCATGATCACACAGGCTGGTGTGCTTCTTCCATGCAGGTTTTGCTGCCTCTACACTAGATGGCAGTTTGTTTACCTTCAAACGTTTAAGGCCAGATGCTTTATCATTTGATAGCCATGTGCCTGGCCTGAGTTTTTGACAGCTCCCATTCACTGCTGCAACCACTGCTAAGTGCCCTTCAACAAAATGTTCCTTGCATGTGATATCAAGTATATTGTTAGATAATTTGAGCATTCAGTTTGGTCACCTTTCTTTGGAATGGATAAAAATAAGGATCTATTTCAGAAAGTTGGCCTATTAGCCTTCTTCCAAATTACCTGGCATAGATAAATGAGTGCTGCCATTGCTTTATCTACTTGTTGAAACCTTTCAATTGGTATTCCATCAACTACGGTAGCTTTGCTATTGGTTAATGCTTTCAGTGCAGCTTAAACTTCTTTAGTACTTGCTCATGCTACTTCCTGTAATGGTTGGGTGTCAACTAGTTCTTTTTGATGCAGTGACTGTGGATTCTCTCTATCTTCTTTTTATGCTTCATGAATTATGCAGTACTTCTCTATAGAATCTTCCAATCTTGCAACTCCATGTTTGAGCTATTTCTTGGATTTTTTTTAAAGGTATGCTGAGTGTATTCTTAATTTTAGGTTTTCTAACTCTAGTTCTTTGCACAGCTGTCTTCTCTAGCTTCCCTTTGGAATTTTCCATTTTGCTCACTGACATCATCATTTCTTCCCTTTTGCTTTAGCTGTTCTATGATTAATATTAATTTCAGTCTCTTTTGATATTGGCTTTGATATTTTCTTTCTTGTTCTTCAGTGACCTTTGACTTCTTAATAAATGATGTCCTTGATATCATCCCCCAGCTAATCAGAATTTATGTAATTGGTGTTCAATGCAGCAAATTTGTTCCAGAGATGTTCTCAAAATTCAGGTGAGATATACCTAAGGTCAGATTTTGATTCTCATAGACTAACTTTAGTTTTTTAACCTCAACCTGAATTTATATATGAGTAATAGATGGCATAATCCAGTCTGTCCCTCAGGTGGTTTTTGCTGCCGATATTGAGGTTTTCCTTAATTGCTTCACACAGATGTAGTCAATTTGATTTCTGTGTATTTCAGGTGGAGAAGGTCGCTGCATAGTCACCACATGTATTGTTCTTCTTCAGTGATATTTTGAGTGCCTTTCTACATGAGGGGCTCATCTTTTGGCAAAATCTCTGACAAAGCACTGCCTATTTTCTTAAAGTTTTAAGTATTTGAATATATATGTATACACATATATTCAGTTTATTGCATGAAGAAGTTACAATAGTCTGTTAAAAAGTAGACCCTAAATGGTTACATTGTAAAAGTGTAAAACAAAAAATAATTGCTAAACCACCACAGACTTTTTTTTATGAAAGAAAAATATCAAATGATGACATTACTATTTTTTGATGTATAATTCATCTAGGTTTATACATTTTTTTAGTCCATACTCTTCTGAAGGTAGTGCTTCTATCCTGAAACCTTCCCCACAGAACTCTTTCTCTGATTGTTGCAACGTCAGAAATGGCAAGGTTTGCATCCTTGAAGGACACACATAAAGTTCATTTTAAAGGTTGATTCACTCCACGAAATCAAAGGTTTGGGCCCTGCTTAAAAGACTTGTTGGAAAATCAGGCCTTCGGGCTAGCCAATATTCCTACAATGCTTTTTTGTCACTCATCATGTCAAAAGCTGTCTGGCACCCAGACATTTGGTTTCAAATTAAAGCTGCAGAACCATTTGAGTTTCAGAAGTTCAGAGGCTGCCAATGGTAAATCTACCGCCATATCCCACCACTTTCTAGACTTCTGTCTATGTCTTCTTTGGGGGTCTTTGCCTTTTGGAGCTCACCTTTGAGTTCTTCCTGACTCTCCTGGGAAGGCTTGATCAATTTAGAAATGGTTGTTTTAGGTAGAGCAGCAGTCCCGTAAGCTTGGTGCAAAGCTTTGTTAATTTGGGGAAATGTCCAGGAGTTTTGTTAAGAATTTGATCTGAGCCCAGACCTCAAAGTTAGTTTTTCCCATGAAACAAAAAAATGTCCTTTTTTGGAAGGCACCACCAGACTCAGCCAAGTGGATCACTGAGGCGATTTATCAAGAGCTGTTCGCTGACTGCATGTACCAATGTCCACGCCCAATCCGGGAACTTGAAAGCAAAACCATTGATGTGCCCTCACACAATCTGTGAAGCTTGAGAATTGTGACCAGACAGAGGCAACTTTTCTACTTATTGCAGGAAGCTGCTCACGTAAGCTTCTATGAGCCACAGGCACTTTAAACCCATGAAGCTTCACCATGAAGCCAGTCCAATTTCCACAAGGAACTGGCATATGTGCTCGTGCTAGTCACCCTGTAGATGAACCACTTCTTCATATTCAGGATGCTCACTCACAATACCATGGGCAGGCCAACACTTTCACTAGTTTCTTTTTGTCATAATCATCAGTGACCTCGTAGGTAGTTACAAGAATCCTCCAGCAGTTTTGTTGCTGAATTCTTCAATGGAGATAATCCTTGTTCCTGGAAGGAAGGAGGTCATCACCTTTACTGGCCTCAGCAAAGGCATTGAAAGAATGGAGATTCTGAATAACGGCATAGAATTTGCCTCCTTTTCCTCTCGGCCTGAGGAAGGCAACAGCATAAAAGGCCAGTGGTGGAGAAGTGAGTACAAGGATTCAAAGGTGTGTTCTGCAACTCAGTAACTGCAGCCACCGACAATATTTTAATGTTATGAATAAAGTTTTCGGTGGTGAATTCATTCATGGTTGGCAGGTGATTTCTTCTCCATAGTATGTTCTTCGTCAGTCCACCTTTTCAATGATATCCAAATGTAATAATATCTTCTTCAGCTCTGGACAGTATTTTACTTTCCCATGGAACCTGGAGTATCTTGAAGGATGTTTCCAGTTGGCATTGGCCTCCTATTCATCTGAGTCAGCTTGACTTTTCCCCAGGCTACTCCAGAAGTATAGTTTCTTGCCTCCACTCTAGCACAACATTGCTTATAACCATGACTCTGACCAAGATAAATATTATCAATGCACAATTAACACCTTCAACAAGGGTCACTTTTATAAAAAATAATTTTATTGGGGGCTCATACAATTCTTATCACAACCTATACACCCAGTGAATCAGGCATGTTTGTCCACATGTTGCCTTCATTCTTTTGTAGACATTTACTTTCTATTGAAACCTTGGTATCAGCTCTTTCCCCCTTTCCTCTTCCCATCCTTGTAATCCCCTGATAGATTGTACATTGCTATCATTTTCATCTCTCACACTGACCGATGTCTCCCTTTCCCCATGTTCTCTGTTGTTCTTGTTGATTTCTATAGAGGTATGTATGATTATGTGTCAATCATTGTGATCAGTTTCCCCCTTTCTCCATTCCTTACCCACTCTTCCCTATACCCTTCTGATATCACTATTCCCACTCCTATTCCTGGATTTTGTGTATTGTGAGCTCCCATCCCTTTCTATATCTGTGTACATGTTCCAGTCTAGTCTGAACTGAGAAGCAGCACTGGGGTCATGGCAGTGGGGGGTGAGGAAGTCTCAAGGTACCAGAGGCCTATAGAGTGTTTCATTGATGCTTTTCATCTCATTGCATTCTTATTTGGGAAGCCCTGCCTGGACTGAAGTCTGGAAACTCAATGGGTTGCTTAACTTATTCAAGACCACAAGTCCTCCATGGGGCAAAGATGAGGCTTTTGACTCCTTGAAAGTGCTGAAGTCTCAGAAACCCGCATGGAAAGTTGCATCCTCTCTTACAGAGTCACCCTGAGTCAGGACTAACTCGGTGACAGTGGGCTTGGGCATTTATTCCCGTTTTAACAGATAATGCCTTCTAAGGCAGGACTATGGCTCCTGGCTGTGAAGTGCAGCATTACAATGCATCACTTTTAAGGGATTATGGCTGCAAAGGCCTTATTAATTGACCACCACCCAACTCTGACACTGATTTTCTTGTTACCCAGCAAGCACATTCACTTCTCGGGACTTTGTACTTGTCTCCTCTCTTCTTTCCATAAATCATCTACAGAATAGCTCCGTCAGTTTCTTCACTTCTTTCTAAGTGTCACTACTTCAATAGCTACCCTCTGATCGCCGTGCTTTCTAAAACTGTACGACAGCAGGAAGAGCTCCACCTCTCTCCATAGAAAAATACTCTCTCACCTAACACAGTGCATTCATGTCCTAGGGCTGCTGTAGTAAGTTACAACAAACTGAGAGAGTTAATTATGTAAATTTATTCTCCCACAGTTCTGGAGACAAGAAACCCAAATTCAAGGTGTCAGGAGGGCTATGTTCCCCCGATGGTTCTGGAGAACCATCTGTCCCACGCTTCTCTCTTAGCTCTTAGTGGTTCCAGCAAGCTTTGGCTTGTAAATGTATCACTTCAATTTTGCATCCATCATGACATGGTATTCTTATAGGAATGTTTATTTTGTTTTTCTTATTAACACTGCGAGTCATTGGATTTAGTACCCACTCACAAGATGACCTCATCTTAACTAATTATGTCTGAAAATACCCTATTTATAAATAAGCACATTCATAGGTAATACACATAGTAGAACTTTAACATGTTTGTTTATTGGGGCCAATTCAACCTATAATACATGCTCTATGTATTATATATTTACAGGTTTTTTTATGACCCTTACCTCTTGTAAATTCATGGAGATCAAGGACATTGCTGAATTATTTTCATTGTTTCTGTTAGGAAGAAAGAATAGAGACTAAGGGATGTTGTCTCCCCAGATGCCTGCAGAGGGCTATACAACAAGGGGGTCCAAAGAAATTAGGCACATTAATTAGACACCTGTGGAAAGATTCAAACTGAGCATGCTCAAGAATAGGTCCCCTGGGCCCAGGTGGGAGGTCTACCTGGGAATTTAGCCACATAACATCACAAAGGTGGGTCTAAAGTTAACCAGTGAGGTCAGCCAATACCTTCAACCATGCTTCCCCACCCAAAGGAGATAAAAGCAAGCCTGGGCAGGCTGCAAGTCACTTTTTACTCCCTTCTTTGACTCCTCTCTTATTTGGGTGTGCACATGCACCTCCTGGGACCTGGGTCCGGAGATCGCCCTTGGGCCTTTTTGTGTGACTTCCTGCCCTTGGTCCCTGGGACTTTCTGTGAGAACCTGAGACTTCCCTTTTCCTCAAACAGCCACTAGGGTTACAAACATGCTGTTGCTGATGCATGAACTGAGAGACGCCACTCCAGAAATCTACCATTTCTGAGGTATACCACTACAGAAATCTAACATAGAGAATACAGGGAATTATGGATTGGTTTGGCAGCTTAATCCTTTTGTTGTTGAAATATCATCAGTTAATATGGCCCTGTTAGCCATAAGTCCCTTTGTGATGTAATTCTGGACTCTATCCCTGTGGTTATAATTCCATTTGGAGGGAGTTCTCTGCTATATTAATGAACAGGATTAGCTTGGAATTAGGATCTGACTTTAGTAGAGAGTGTGAACCGAGACATACCCTTTTTTCTGTGGGGCTTCTTTAAGATTCTACCTTTTTCAGACAGTATTACTTAAGACACGATTCTTTGTTTTCTGTGGACAGGGTACATTTAACTAGCACTGCACAGTTGTAACACAGAACACAGCACCTGGAAAAAATACTCCTGTTTTCTGACTGAGCTTTAGTAGCAGAAAGACATGTTATGGCTTTGGACAATTTTGGAAGAGTTGGACATTTGAGACATCTTTAATCACCAACTACTTGGGACAAGTCTGATATTAATTTTTCAAAAAGAAATTACAGCAGTTGTGGCTTTAGCCTTATAATCCAGAATAAATTTGGATAAAATAGGCAAACCTAAGCAAACAACTATTCATCAGAGAAAATTAGATTTTGATAAATATGCAGAAAAACAACATCCTACTTTTAAAATATCTGTTAAAATGTCTATTATTACAAAAGAAATCATCTTCTTTATGGGGGAAACATTGAAAACATCACCACCATGAAGGAAATAAATGCAAGCCATATTTGCCAATCCCAACTAAAACCATTAAGCATGTAAATAAATTTTATCCCTTAAATAGGATCATGGCATTTATACTGCTTTGTAGCATCCTGAATCAATATCCCACTTGCTCAGTTCTCTCTTGACCTGCAATTCGCACAAACCACCTGGTGCAACCTAAGATGTTCCGTTAATTCCACAGATGGACTCACTAATGAGTAACCTGAAAAAATAAGAGGTAATTCCTCGCAGGGAAAAGTGAACTAATGATAGCAATGGAAACATTCTTCCTCTTTTCTACTCCCAACTTTCTTTTCTACTTCCCAACTCGAAGAGTCCAACTCTTTAGTTTATATGATTTCTTGAGGGGATGATATGGACTCACAGATCTGGAACTCAGCTTCATTTAGCAGTGATGACATCAATAACGTCTGTGTCTCCCCCTAATCCTAATGACGTTTCTTCCTTTCCTGCCTCACTTCCATTGTCTCCAACATCTTCCTTGGCGTGTACTCCTTACTATGTATAATTATAGCACAAAACCACCTGCCATGGGATTTCTTTCCTGGGGAATCGAGGCAATGATATTTAATTTTACTCTTCAAAATAAATGCTAAAATGCTCCCCCTTTAATTTAGATTGGTCAATGCATTGTGTAAATTCAATAATATCACAGACTTTGTCTGTCTTTTGTATTTCTTCACATTCATTACCTAGAGTAGTGAGAGGTATATAGTAAGTGTTCAATAAGGTTTCAATGAATGTAAGGGATATTATGGCTGCAATGGATAAATTTACTTACTTTGTGCATGATTATTCCTCGGCGTATTTTTTCCCCAGACAATTTGATAGTTACCTTTGTGTCAACATGGCTAGGGCAGGATTCTTAATTGTTTTGTTGGTTAAGGCCTAGTAATTCCCCATGATTCAATCTCACACAGTGTAATCAATTTCATAATGGGGTCTTTGGTGAGCAGTCAATGAGTTGTAAGAGTATTAGAGTGTCATAATCTCCCATTCTTGGGCCATGGTCCTGATGGAGTTTCCTCTGAGGTATGGCGTCCTTCTTAAATAAGAAGACTGTGGAGAGTTTGTCTTATTAGTGTTGTTGTCCAGATCCTGCATCTGGTTTATCAATATCTGGCTCTTTGGACTTGGTTGCCAGCCACATGACCTGCCTTCTGATCTGCCAACTTTGAATTCCTTGTGCTTTCCAGCCGCAAACCTGACCTGCTGTTCTTGAATTCATCCACCAAGCAGTCTTTCTGCTTCATCTTCCTGAATTCCTGATTTTTTAATCTTTAATAACAGCAATTACACAAACCAGAAGAAGCCTCTAGCTTAAGAACTGACCCACAGACTGGAACAGATTTGACTTACCCACTTTTACTTTTATATGAGACACTTTTCTTAGATATCTCCCTCTCTCTCTCTCTCTCTTTCTTTCTCTCTCTCTCTCACACACACACACATACACATGAACCCACCCTAAAGGACCATAACTGAACATCCAGGTAGTTTCTAATTTTACTTACTTTAATCTATTACTTTAATCTATTACTGTCATGCATTAAAGTATTGACAGAAACATGATTTTTTTCCAATCATTAAAAGTGAATTCTCTGGGTCATGGGGATCTTTACTTACCTAGATATTTCTAAGGATCTTCACATGCATTTACTGCCCAATTTAAATTAAAAAAATCAAGACACTCTATTCATTTTAATGTGCTAACAATTCTTCTAGCAAGTCAGGGTATTTTCATACCATTAGCAGAGAAAAAGGCCTAACCTGTAATCCCTTAATATATCAGTTTAAAAACCAAGTGTTTTTTTTAATGAATGACAATGAGAGCCTGAGGAAGGTCAAGCCAGCAAATCTGAAAAGGAAAATCTAAACATTTAAAAATCCTTGCTGCTGAAAAAAAAACCCTGATTTTAAATAATAAAACTCACTCCCATCCTTCCCTCCCAAGAGTAATTTACTTTTCATGTCACAGCACTTAGCACCAAACAAATTACACACTTTATCCGTGGCTATAAGCTTAAAATGCTCAAACCAATGTGTTGCTCGATAAACCACAGGCAAAGTGATTCCAAGGTATTTTTTCTGATAGTAAAAGAAATCCTAGAAACTCTTTACAATTATTCCTGCATGGATCAACGTGGCAGAAAGCAGTAGACTGGAGATCAGTGTGAGACATATTTGAAGCTGAATCCATGCTGACAGAGAAATACTTTCTAGTCATCAAATACTTGAAGTACCTCATTTCCTATGAACTGGATTATCTCTTCATAAATTGTGGGCAACAGCTAAGATGAGTTTAGTCCTTGCTTTTGTTACTGAATGTGGCAAGCTGATGTGGAAGTAATGGAAACAACAGAGGAATTGAGTTCAGAAAGAAAGAAACAAACAAAAATGCTTATTGTTAGGAAAACAAATCATCCCATTCTCTGCATGAAAGGAAAAGCCTCCCTTAGAAACCTGTTTGCTTTGCTGAATTTAACTGCCCCATTTCAAGCGTGCTCCCATTTTGAGAATAACTTTTTTCTTAGTATTGAGTTAATTGTTTGAGAAATAAATACACAGTGAGAGATACAAGAAAGCAAACCTAACCAGCTGTTAGCTCACTGCTATATCAAAACAATGTCACCAGGAATCACCACAAATAGTTGTTGACTTTTTTCCTTTCTCTTGAAGACCTTTTGAAGTTCTCAAAATGTGCTGCACCAAGTGTGACACACTTGCTTAAGTAATATGTTTTCATAGTCTCTTTAAAAAATTGATTTACATGCCAGAAGGGACTTGCATCCTGATGTGATAAAAGGTGCTAAAATGGGGGAAATTGTTCAGGGCAATGCAATCACAAAGACACAGGAGAGGTAAATGAGAGCAGAAAACAATTCGTTTTCATTGAGTTGACTGGTACTCCTGGTGACCTTTCTTAGGAAATTGGCAGGCTTTTCTCCCAGCCCTCTGGATAGCTTTTTACTGGGCACTTGATGGGTACCAGAGGGTAAGTGATGAGGGAAGGAGTGACCCCAGACAGAGATACTTCACAGTGGGATGGTGGTAGCCTGGAATCTGGAATTCAAGTGGCTTCAAGAAATCAGAAAATAAAACAAAGCTCTGACTGACAGAGGTGTAAGAAAATTAATTTGTTTGAAGTCCAAATCATCATGCCCAAGCTCATGAGTTCCGATCAATTTCTGAGCCCTAATGACCTTACAAGACTAAGCAGAGCTCCTCCACTGTGGTCTCGAGGCTTTGCTGTTTGAAGAAAACAGACCACCATATCCTCTCTCAAGGAGAGCCCATTCAGTAATGCACTGAGCATTTGAATAAGTGAGCCAGCAAGGGGCCTCTGATTTAGACTACTAAAAAAGGTTTTAATTAGTAATGTATATGTCAATAAGTACAATAGAACCAACATTTTGATGACATTAAGGGTATCAGGTTTCCAAGCGAAGGACCAGAAAGTACATCAACCTTCCTCAACTAAAGGTTAACCATACCTCTGACCATTGCAGAACCTGGAGAATTAATTTCAATGCATCGGCTCTCTAATAAACACTATGTAGATTTCAATAGGCATTTCAATACATACATCTAGACATTTTTTTAAAAGAGCATGCAAAGTACCCCACCATGTCAGAAGAGGCCATAGGCACCAGCCCTGAGTTCCCCACCAAGGACTTAAAGGAAAAGAAGGAGTGGAGGAGGCAGAGAATGGAAGTAATGCCCCTGCTAACCAGAATGCTTATGAGGAAAATGGTGGACAGTAGGTTGACAACGAGGTAGATGAAGAAGAGGAGGAAAGTGGGGAAGAGGAGGAGGAAGATGAGGAAGGTGATGGTGAAGAAGAAGATGAAGAGGAGGAGGCTGAGGCAGCCACAGCAAACGGGCAGCTGAAGATGATGAGGGTGACAATGTGGACACCGAGAAGCAGAAGACTGATGAGAAGGCCTAGACAGCCAAATGAAAAGTTCACCTAAAACAGCAAAACAGAAACACGAGGCCACTGTGACCTCTTCCCCCTCCACTTCCCATCTCAGAATCTAAATGTGGTCACCGTCAAGTAGAGAGTCCCATCTGTCCACCCACCGCACACCACCACCCACCAAAACACACCATGAAATCGCCACAGGGGAGGCAAAAAGAACCCAAACTTCCCAGCCCCCTCTTTTGTTCTTAAAAGTACTTTAAAAAGGAAAAAAATTGTATGTTATTTACATTTTATATTTTGTACATATTGTGATTGGTTAGCCACTTTAATGATCTCAGATGGCCAAACTAGCTTCTGGAGCATCCTCTGTCCTCCTTCTGATCTTACTTGTGGTTTGACCATGGTCATTATCATCTTAAAGAAGGAAAGAAACCTTGCAAACAACAACAACAACAACAAAAATACAATCTTATTCCAAGCATTCCAGTAACTGTTTTTGTGTATGTACTTAGCTGCACTGTGAGAGATTATTAAAAAGGCCAATTATTATTATTAATGAGGAGGAGTACAGATTAGGGACCTAAAGTCCATCAATAGGTGAGGTGACATCCTCTTGCAGAGGGGTTACAAGGAGGAGATGAGCCAGTTAAGATACAGGGTAGGAGCTATGAAATATGCAACCTTCCTCTAGTTCCCAAATGCTGCCTCCCACCCACTATCATGACCTCAATTCTGCCATATAAATCCAGCTATACCAGGAGATGTACAGTGAAGTTGGAAACATGGGAAATTTAGGATAGATGATCCATCAAGACTAGTAATAGGAGTGGTAATACCAGGAGGGTGGAGAGATGGAGGAACGGAAAGGGAGAACCAACTTCAGGGATCTACATGTAGCCTCCTTTCTGGGACATGGACAATAGGGAAGTGAGTACACTGGACAGTGTACAGTATGAAAATAATAACAATTTGTAAATTACTAAGGGTTCAAGGGGAAGGGGGGAGGAAGGGTAATACAGGAAGCTGATACTGGGGGCCTGGAGGGAGGGAGGATGTTTTGAGTGTGATGATGGCAATAAGTGTGTAAATGTGGCCTGCATACGATCGATGTTTGTAAGGATTCTGATGGGAGTTGTATGAGCCCCCAATAAAATGATTTATTAAAAAAAATAATTCCTTGGTGCAAAAACAAAACAAAACAAAACAACAACAATAAAAAAGGCCGAAGACACAGGTTTCTTTCTCCTTTTTCCTTTTTTTTCTATGACGTTGTTGTTTATTTTTGTTTTTTGACCTGTTTGACGTATGTGTGAAACAATGTTGTCCAACAATAAACTGGAATTTTATTTTGTGCAGTTCTAAAAAAATAAAACAAAACAAAATAACAAACAAGGAGCATGGACAACCAAGGCTGTGCACAAATCCGAGACCTCTCAAGCATACATATGTTCCACTTGGTATTTTTAATTTTGTGTCTATGGAGAGAAAGAAATGTGTGCTCATTCCCAATCTATACATTTCTGTATGCCTATTGACATAATATGTAATGTCCTTGGCCAGATAAAAAGACAAAAAAGAAAACTGCCTGCCTGCTCAAGCCGTGAAACACTGTAAACGCTCTCAAAGACCTCTCTATTCTCCAAGGGCGAGGTTTGCTCTGAAAAACTCAAAACCTAAGCTGGAAAAAAAACCCCAGAAGACAAACACAAACTCTCTTTTTTAAACTACATATGCTGAAATACAATTTCTTATAAATAAGCTAACCAAAAATAGTGTTGATAAAATCTTTTCAATGTACTTTTTTTAAAGAGATTTTAAAAGACCCAATGAGAGGATAAACAGTGGCAGAAGAACCAAAGCTACAGGGTTTATTTACTACACACTTACTCCTTGCCTCATTTTCAAATGTGGACTTAGATCAACATCTTTTAACTCTTCGACTATAATGGATTTTTCTTTTCTAAAAGGCAGCTGGACCTCTCATTGATGGCAATCCTTCCAGGATGTCAGATTTAAGGAGCTCTGATGACTCCACGGTAAAGCACTCAGCAACTAACTCAACCTGAAGATGGGGTGGGGTTTCTTAAACCCACAAAGTGGGAGAAACACACATCTGGAGATGGATGTTCACAAAGAATACTGTCAAGATGACTGCACAGGGTAGTTCTACCTGCCACATGCAATCGCTACCAGACAGAAATGACTGGGAAGTAGCATCTTACAACAGAGGCCAATTAGTATGTCCAATTACTCTTAGCATTTTGCAACTTACTTCAATGGTCCATCAGCTGTTTTGATTGCATCTTCAATTTAGATTTTAATGGAAAGTGGAAACTGTCACCAATATAACTTAGAATTGATTCTTTAATGACTAAGTCCTATTAGGACTGAGCTTCAAAATGAAATGCCATTTTCTTTTTGGGAAACCAATTCCATTTGCATAGAGTGTTGAAGTTGCTGAGGAGATTAATGTCATATTATTACCATCTACCCTGTTTCCAGAATCATATCCTCAATCAGCCATCCCTTATGCACATTTGAAAAAGTCAATTGTATATATTTAAATTAATAAATACTTTATTCCGGTGCTTTTCATTTCTTGTGATGACTAGAGGCTGTTCTGACAACATGGAGAGTTGTATAAAGACAAATATAAAATACTACAATGTGTCAGTCATGCCGGCAGCACGACAGAATGAGATTTTCAATGCTAAGCCACATGGTAACTGAACAGTTTCTGCAAGATACAAAGTGGACTTGATTCAGTTGGCATTTCAGTATTTCCTTGGAACACAACCACTTTTTAGAATTACAAGGTTACTTAATTGAAAGTAGATTTTAAAATTATAGTAGCTGTTAAATACTAGGAGCTAAATTTTCACTTGTATGCTTAAAGCTGTTATTTGGATCTGAATTGGGCAGGCAGTTTAACAAGTAATTGAAAATGTTTAAAATCACAGAGATTATTATCCAGTAAGATTCATATCCCCGAACCAGAGGGTTCAGCATTACATGGTCAATGTTAGTAAACTAGCATCTTCCTCAGAAGCATATCTGGATAGTAAGACTATTACATAAAAAAGTATGCAATGTGTGTGTCAATCATGAGAAAGCAAGCATGGACTTAGATGTCCCCAGCCTCAGGGAAGTCATACTCTGTTTCCAGTTCTTCCACTGCCAGTTCCAGTGGAAGATGTGAACTCTATTTCTAAGATCTACTCACTGAGGATAGGGTGGGAGCAAGTGTCTGACTAATCTTCTTTATTGCCCCATACTTAAAATGGTGAGCACGTTGCTTGTTGAAATGTTATGGTAGTCAGAATAATGCCCCATAACCTACAATATGTCCAAGACCAATCTGTGTCTATGTTACCTTATAACAGTCATTCTCAACTTTCCTAGTGCCATGACCCTTTAATACAGTTCCTCATGTTTTGGTGAGACCCAACCATACAAATCTTTTTATTGCTACTTCACAACTGTAATTCTGCTACTGTTATGAATCAGGTGGCCCCAGTGAAAGCGTCATTCAACCCCCAAAGGCGTCACAACTCACAAGTTGAGGACCACTTCTTAAAAGGTAAAGGGAACTTTGTAGCTGTAATTACTAATTTTGAGATAAGTAGGTAATCTTGGATTATTTAGGTAGACTAAGTATAATCACAAAAGTAAGAGAACAGAATACTTTGAAACAAAAAGACATGGTCCAAAAAAAAATCCCCTCGCAAAGAAACAAACAAACAAAACCCAAAAGACATGATGCTAGAATAAGAAGTCAGGAGGAGAGAACATGCTGTGGTACTGACTCGAGGATACCCAGGAGCCCAGGAACTCAGGACAACTTAGAAACTGCACGAGGTGAGGGCAGTGTCTGCTGATACCTGACTTTTGCCAGGGAAATTTCTGATGTTTGGAGCTGTCAGATAATTTATGTTGTTTGAAGCCACTAAGTTTGTAGTTAATATTTTTTTTAAAAAAACAACAGCAATAGGAAACTAGCATATATTTTATGGGGACTTAGAGAGAAGCATTGTACACTCAGCTAAGATATGTTCTCTGAGTGCCCACACACTCTCTCTACACTCACAGAAATATGTAGCCATTCACATCAGAGTTGATGCTGAACACTGGCCAGATTGGTGCCTCTCAGAGTGTCCATTTTCTTATTTACAAGATGAGAAAAAGGATATTTATTTCAACTTGTTAGGAAAATTAAGTGAGATAGATGCTCTTTTCTTTGCTTATTTCTGACAAAGACACACAGATATAGATATACACACACCTATTGGTAAATATTTTAATTTATTATGGCTGTGCTCAGGAATAAACTCAATCTACATTCCATACTTCAGAAACATACAACTGCTTGTTGAACTTAATACACAGAATTACACATTGAAAAAAAAATCAAGATCAGATGAATTTTATTTTTAATCCTGAAAGACTAACTTGCTTCACCCATGGAGACCCAGTAGCTCACATGTACACTGGTCTGCTGTAGCACAAACATACACTTGAGTGTGAGTCTCTCGAGAGTAGAGACGATACTCCTATATGTGTTTCCTATGACACCTACTGCAATGTCTAATATAGTAAGAACAAAATAAATTATGGATCAACGATATATATATATATATATATATATATCATATAATTATCTATACAGGTGAGTAGTGTTGAAAGGTGGTATTCTTGTTAGCAGCCATTGAGTTGGCTCCAGCCCATAGTGACCCAGTGCACAACGAAATGATACATCCATCCTCATGACTGCTCCTATATCTGACCCCGGTGATGTAACCACTGTGTCAGTCCGTCTTGTGGAGGACCTTCCTCTTTTCCACTGCTCTTGCCCCACTTTACCAAAGTTGCTGTCCTTCTTCAGGGACTGTTTCTCCTGACAAAAAAATCAAATGTAAGATATAGTCTTGCCATACCTGTCTCTAAGGAGTAGTCTGTTTTTGCTTCTAACACTACTTATCAGTTGGTCCTTTTAACCCTCCATGGTCTTTCAGTATTCTTCTCCAGCCAATAGTGGTCAAATTTCCTGACATCGATAAGTGAGCGCTTCCAAGGTTTCATCAGTTTGCGAAACATTTCAATGAATGGTCCATCAATTCCTGGATCCTTGTTTTGGTTAATGCATGCAGTGACGCTTAAACGTCTTTCTTGGCACCATTGGTTTTGCTCAGATGCTACCTCCTGAAAGAGTGGGCAGTCAACTGGTTATTTCTCACCAACAGATAGTAGATAATTTAACAGTTTAACATAATCAAAAGGCTAACAATGTAAAACAATAGCACTATCTGACTAGCACTTAACATCTTATTAAACACATTGTATATATTACACCATTTGATACTGTCAGTGACTCAGTACTGGTCCAGTTTATAGACAGAGAAAATAAAACTCAAAAAGGTGAATTTTGTCTAAAATGTACACAAAATGCAAAATCGTAGAAAGACCAACCTTACTGGTCCAATGGAGTTCAGTAGAGTGTCCCAAGCTACAGTCTTTCATCAAATTTCTGCTCGGGAAGTGCTCACCCCTCCAGCTCACTTTCAGGCCAAACAATCGATTATTAAGGGGAGGGGGGCAATAAGACTAATGGGACATGAACTCCTTGGAATAATCAACCATTTGAAATCAAAAGTGTCACATTTACCCAACGATAAAGGTTATAAGGATTAAGAAGGAAGGAAAAAGAGAGAATATGCTATTGAAATGAATAAAGTGACACAAAATACATTAATTGTTTAAAGCTGACAACCTGCTCTAAAAACCTTCACTCAATGCACAATAAAAGCAAAACAAACAAAAATTTTCTATTTTGTACTTTTAGAGAAGCATTATCATTAAACAATTATTCTTATGAACAACATGTCCAAGATTAGGTCCCTGGACTTAGCCACAATTTGCTATGTGGCAAAAGGACTAAGAAGAGTGAACTGGAGAGCAAATGTAGGATTCTTGTCCAGGTTTGGATACAAATTTGAACAGAATCAAAATTTTCAGCTATTTAGACAAGATATGATTGTAATGACAGAAATAAAAGTGCATTCACTTTATTATTTGCAAATCTGGATAGTATTTTAACTAAGGAGTCAAAATTGTCTCAAAGATGAAAAGAACTTCCAAAATTCTCATACCCCAACTTACTCAAAAGACTATTGTAAAAATGGTCAGAAGAGTTTATATAATAACAATCTATCCTCAAACACAGCTTCTGATCTGACCTTGGAGTTTCTGCTCCTCAAGACTGACTGCACATAAATAATTCTTCAAAAGATTTATGTCTAAGGCAAAGGGGATTTTACTAGTTTATCTAGATCACGATTCAACTCAAAGGTGACTTTCAGGAGACCATTTTTTCAGAGCACAAGGCTCAAAAGGACACCTGAAGGCAAAGGCACAAGCTGATTACCCCAAATCACAGATGGCAGGAATCTGGTTTTCAGAGTATTCAGCCCTTTCTCTCGCTATCTAAGCTGCGTATTTGTGATAGACTTAGTATATATCTCTGCCAACGATTTGTCTGATTTTTAAATTCCTTTTCTCCTATAATAGCCATGATCTCTGTTAAAGAGGAGAAAGCAAGGTGGTGGTTATAGGTTTTAGAATATTGCTTAGTACTTGGATGTTGTTTCTTTGGGAGCTAAGAAATATATCTGAGTTATCTGAAAGATGAAGGAATTTTACATGTAATAGTAGATGTTAAGCATTTTATGGATCAAGGGGAAAATATGTTTTACAGTGAATGACATTAGCATTGGCTTGTGATTAGATTGCATCATGATAAGCATTTTTGATTGTGAATTTTGGTAACATCAGAGTGACCCTCCCATACCTGACTTCTACAAAGTAATGTTGACATAATTGTATTTTCAGGATATTTGATTAATGGGATCCTACCATTTATTAATCCTTAATTAATCTATGTGTTTCTCCAAATACATTTTAATATAATTACTATTTGTTTTATAAAACACAAGGCAACATATCATGACAAAGAAAAACACACACAAGGGCTGAGCCCCGGTGGCGTAGTGGCTTTGCGTGGGACTGCGGCCCACTGGGATGAGGTTTGATTCAAGCTCCAAAGAGCAAAGGCTGGGCCTCCTACTCCCACCACCTGAGGGCAGTGATGCCCTCCCCAAAAAAGAAAAACACACACAAACAGAAAACACAAATATTTTATTAAAAATTTTACTGCAGAACTCCTCAAAAGGGAAAATCTAGAAAAACACTAAGAGGGAAACTTGTAAGGAAAGCAAAGAATCGTGCACTATAAAGAGGTGCACTTACTTTTTAAATATCTTATGTCACTGTGATTTTGCTACAAAATTAATTGACATTTCTCTGAAAATTACAAGGAAACAGATATTGGATGACAAAAAGGATACATCGAAACAATTTTTTTGTTTTCAAAGTTTTAACTTTTATTAACATATCATTTGTGTACCATATGCTTTGGTCGCTTAAATGTATTAGAGTCGGGCAATGACAAAAATAAATGTTCGATGATGTTGTTTATTCCGGTACTCACTGTTGACCCCCTATCCCCCCAAGCCTGCAATAACCTGAAGCAACTGTTCACCCATTTACTATCTCTACAGAGTTAGCTCTGCTGAATGTCATAAAAAAGAAAAACACACCCTTCCTCCAACAACAATAACAAAATAAAACAGAAATAAATCAATTAAAAAAGCAGAAAATAATAAACATTAGAATAAGTTTAAAATGGGTGAAAAGAGAGAACCAATAATAATTTGTTAAATTTTAACCTTTCTCTAAAAAGCCATACTCACGGCCGTCAAGTCAATCCTGACTCAATGCAGCCCCACAGAAGGAGTAGAATTACTCCAATGAGCTTAACCTAGCCACGCCAGCATTAATCCACTTTCCAATGCACTCTCTCTCTCTCTCTCTGATTGTAAGGCGAGTCGTCTCTCTGGTCAAGCATCAGAGGGGATTCCCAGGACATTCAATCCACACGCGAATGTGGCAAATGGATTTGAAGGGCCCGGGTGCTAACCTTTCAGAGAGTCACGCACCATCGGATCCTTCGCCACACTTTGCTCTACAAAACCAAATGCACTGCCATCCAGCCGGCACCGACTCACGACAATGCTGTAACAGCATATGACCGTTCCTGTGAGTTTTTAAGACTAACTCTTGATGGGAGGTGAAAACCCTGTCTTTCTTTCTGTGAATTTTGCTGAAGCATCTATATGATTGTCCTTTATGAGGACAAGTTTTCAGTAGGGCCACACCATTAAGTATGAATTGTTCTAAGATTGGGGGTTTATGCTTAAGGGGGAGCTCAAAATTCATCCAGGTCTATGGTTTCTAGATGCCGCTGGTCACTATAATTTCATTGGGGAATATTAAAAATCATCCCCAGGGGGCATAGGTTAATTCTATTGATAGTATCATTAATTTCACAATAGTATAGGGCAGTATTTAAAATGCTTTTTAGAAAGTGAAAATTCACATGCGTAGAAAAGCTTCTTAGATGAAAATGCATGGATTGTTGATTTGTCCAGATTAAAAACTATTTATGGACACTATTTATGCAAACAGTGAGAGTGGGAGCTAAGGCAGAGCTTCCAATATTAATATTAAGGCAGAACTATGCCTGCTGGGCTAAGACATGTCATAATGAATCAAAGAGAATATGAAAATAGTAAATAGATGCTCGTCTTAAATTGCCAATTATTGAGCCACACTCAAAGCAAGAGCTCTGTATGAAAGGCTATTGACTTCCAATTTCATAACCTTGAAGGAATAGTAGTCATCTGCTTCTTCTCACTCTAGGTCACTTCAGCTGTAAGTCCAAGGGAGTATTTCTTTAACCAATTTTTATGATTCCTACTCAGAATAGGAATTTCAATTTGACATGCCTACGGTAGTGGTTCTCCAATTTGAATGGCCATTCAAATCACATAGGAAGCTTTGCAAAGAGATTCTGTGATGACTCCAGTTCTACTGTATGAGAAAAAAAGTTTTCCAGATGATACCCAGGGTTTCATTCTGTGATTTGCAGTCACTCTATATGCAGTTCTTTGGTTTTCTACTTAAATTTTGTCTACAGAACACTTTTTAAATTCTTCTTAAAATTTTTGAAAACAGTTTATGGACATACAGTTCACATATCATGTAAGCTAAATTTCAATCATATTAAAACGCATTGTATAATCATTGCCATATCCAAAATTTAGAACACTTTCTTCTTTCTTGTGCTCATTGTTGTTAGGTTTCCATCTGCTTCAAACCTCTAGCCAGACCCTTAAGAAACTACTGGTCTAGTCGCTATCTTTATAGATTTTGCTTGCAGAAAAATAAACCAAACAAAAAGGAAAACGGCAGCAACAGCAACCATAATAAAAGGAAATAGAAAAATATTTAAAAACAAGAACAGACTGAGGCCCAGTGGCATAGTGGTTGAATGAGAGACTGCGGCCCACTGGTTTGGTGTTTCAAATCCAGCAGCAGCTCTTCAGGAGCAAGGCTGGGCCTCCCACTCTGACAAGAAGACAGTGATGCCCCTCCTCCCCAAAAAATAAGAACAAATTTAAGATGGATCTGAAGGGAGATCAAATTATAGGGTGCTAAATTTTAACCTAATTATGTCTGGAATAATCTACTCTCCAGGCAGTCTCTCTGAATAGAAAGGTTATTCACATCCCTAGTCTATGGTCAGAGGGAATTTCCAGGAAGCTTTGGCTCCATGGGGACCTTCAATGGATTTTGGACTTTCATTTTCATCATACAGAGTCTTCTATAAAATAGTAAGCACATTTTAAAATTGTTACACTCAGTGGTTGCTATTCTAAAAGTCTTTCTGTTTTTTGCATTGTTAAATGTAATTATAGTATATCTTTGAGTCCCCCCCCCAATATATTGTTAAAGAAAGCTTTCAAGTCACTGCATATCTCATATCATTATTTTGAGGTACAATTTAATTGAACTTGTAACTGACTATAGAATTCTGATTCACAATCTCATCCCTTTCCTTCAGATCTCTAACATCACTGTTCTATTGCCATAGTGACTTTGATTTATCAATCTCATGTTTTTGTACTTATAATATCTTATTGTTGTAGGTGAAATTTCAAACAGCAAATTCATCCTGCTAACCTAAAGGAGGGTGATTTGAATCCATGCAGCAGCAACTTTGAAGAAAAAAGACCCAATAACTACTTTCTTAGAGATGAAGCCAAGAACAACCCATGGAGCGGTCTTATTATAGATCATCTAAGGTCACCATGAATCACAATCAACTTGACAGCAGTGAGGCTTTTGCTTTCTCCTTTTCTCCATTTCAAGAGGAAATCCTAGGTGGTGTCAACAATTAAACATTTCACATACTTGCTGTTAACAAGAATATCAGAAGTTCTGATTCACTCAGTGGGATTTGAGAACAAAGTCCTCGTGATCTACTTCTGAAAACTCCACCATTATAAACCCAAAGGAGCACATTTAACTGTGACATACGTGGGACACCATCACTTAGGAAGGACTTGATGATAACTGGTTAGGTGTTCCAGAATTTTTTATGAGGATTGGCAACAGAAGAGTAGGAAAGATAGCAAAGTGTACTGCCCTTGAGTTCATTCTGCCTGACGGCAACCCTCCAGAGAGGAGTAGAATTGCGTATATGGGTTTCTAACACTGAAGCTCTTTAGGTAGAAAGCCAGATGGTTCTCCCATGGGGAGTGAGAAAGGGGTAATGGATTCCAGACTTCACAGATGAGGGAGACAGAAATCTGTGAAGACAGGCAGTATAGCTGCAGTCCATGCAGTCCTGCTCCAATGGAGGTATGCATAAAGTTCTGCAAGAACTCAATTATCGCCAGTTACATTTTATCAAGGACATATCTGTCCTGGATCTCCAGTGCATTTTGGAAAGGGGATTCAAACATCCATAACTCTGAAAAACATAAAAATACTCTACCAAGTCCATTTGGACCCCTTGTCACCCTAGAATAGGAGAGCTTCATAGGGTTTCTGGGTTTGGAAATCTTTTGGGGAAGAAAGAATGTCCTTTTTCTCCCTCAGTGGCTGGTAAGCTCGAATCTTGTGCGACCAGCAGCCTGATGATTACCACACTGCAGTTGTAGTTGGGCTCCTGGTCCATGCAAATGCCCAGCATGACAATGGGGCCATCAGCTATTTGAGTCGTGGTAAATGTCCAGTGTAAATGGAGTGATTACAGCAGATACTTACATATTATAAAGGGCTTGAGCTCTCCACAGCCTTGCACAGTTTATTAAAAAAAAATTGATTTAGATGAAGGTATTTTTTTTTGCAGGGATGAGGATGATCAAAAGCAGTGGACAAAAGTAATGGATCTTGGGAAAATCTTTTGGGGAGACTTTTTATTAACCAAGTCACTGAGCACCAACCAACAATGTAGATGAAAAGGAGACTGACATGCAGGTACTTCTGCAATCAAAGCAGTAGGTTGTGGGATTCACACACATAAAGAATGAGAAAGGGGGACAATTTGATGCAATTTTTTGGCATAGGAACACTTCTAAAATGATATGGTTGAAAAAAATGATATGACTGTGTAAGCTTCCCTCACTTTGTGGCAGCCATAAAGTTTGGTACTAAACTCTCCAATTCTCAGCAGGAACTATTTGGATTCAGTCACCAGTTTTGAAGGGTTTTTGTTTTTTTGTTAGCCTTTAAGCCGAAATAAGTGTAACCATATTTTCTACATTGAAAAAATAAATCATTTGAATCTCAAAGAAGAATTCCTGACAAAACTGATTTCCCTTTTTGTTATTTTGAATATCTTCATTGCCTGTGCCAAGCCCCTAGATCATGAGCAGGGCCCTGGCATTCCAGGGAAGTCAGCCTATGCCAGCCTGGAAAATGGATTGGGATGCTAACCTTATTGATTCTTAGCTGGAATTTATATGTCTTTTTATAGGTTGAGAAAATGCAACAGAGCTTTCAGTGGCAAAAAAAGGAAAAATAATAAATGAAACTTTTACAATCTGAGGTCATCCAAATGTAGGAGACAAGGGAAGACAAAGTAGAGGAAAAGGAGAGAGACAAGCAAGAGAAAAGGAGATCTGAAGAGTTGGCAAAGAAAATCAAGCAGAATGGGTAACTTCTGGTGAACAGCGGATTTACACAAAGCAAAATCAACCCAGGATTATTAATCACATATTGATCTCCCCACTTATGTGCTGGTGATGCAAAGAAATACAAAAGCAATTCAAGACATGAGCCCTCCCACTAAAGAAATCTACATTTCACTCTTTTCTTTTCAGCATTTCCAGTCCCACTCATCTTCCCTCCTTTCTACAAATCAATTCAGAGCGGCATCAAAATACAGAACACCAAGAGAACGATTTAAAATGTTTTGTACTTGTCTTCCCCCACACTCTGTATCCTATCATTTAGATCTCTCATTAATACATGTGATTATGTATGCCTCTTTAAATGCATTTATCTTAGCTGTAAACTTTGTAAGAGTGGAGATTAAATAAAAATAAGTGCTTCCAACCCCTTTCTAAATGCCTAGCACAGTGCCCTGTGCACAGTAAGATCTTAATAAATATTAATTGATGCTCAGTTCTGACTAGGATGACTGCTAAATAACAGTTTTATGAGTGAACAATAGATGCATGCTTTGTGCATTGCCATTTGGATCTCTGCAGTAGTAATATAACTTTGGTACTTATTTTAGCTCTGAACTTTTTCATTTCAGATGCAAAAAGAGGAAAATGAACCATAACACTGAAATGATTTTTCCCCATACTTAGCTGACCTTTCTATAAAATATTCTTATTCCACTGTACTTTCTTTGACTTTCCAGCTCATTATAATTTTGACTCTTGAAGATAATAGAAAGGCATCAGTTAGTAAGTCTGGGTGAACTAGAGAAACGAATCCAGAAGCACTCATATGTGTGTAATAGAGGTCCTTATATCAGAGAGTAATTGAAAATTGAGAAATCATCACAGCCCAGTCCAGATCAAGTCCATAAGTCTGATATTAGCCCACATGTCTGATATCAATCTATAAATTCCTCTTCAGACTTATGAAACACATGCTCTGACACTGAATACAGGAAGATCAAAGGTCAGTGGGTGGAAAGGTTTGTGGATCCAGT
Organism: Nesogale talazaci; assembly: GCA_004026705.1. Taxonomy (NCBI): domain Eukaryota; kingdom Metazoa; phylum Chordata; class Mammalia; order Afrosoricida; family Tenrecidae; genus Nesogale; species Nesogale talazaci. The sequence goes on from PVJH01007263.1 coordinate 41,879, forward strand.
GACGGTATAAGCATTTCAATGCTGGCTGGGGTCTCCACATGGATCCTCCAGCTTCAGGACTCTAGTGTAGCGCCATGTGTCTTGTCCATAGAAATGTCTTGCAGGGAGGGTGTATCTGGCCTCCAGTGAGCTAGGTCATCAAGCTGCCACCATTGACAGGATAGACTCCATCCCTTCACAATTTGACACCCGACTATGCAACTACCCCAGTAGCATTCACAACGGATTGTGTGTGCATGTTTTAATCACATATTTGAAGCATTATTTAACTCACTTCAGTAGATATTTATTTAGTACTTTTTGTGTCAATCTACCACCTGACTGTCAATTTGACATGCTATGATGGATCCCATGTAGCTGTGATGCTGGAAGCTCTGCCACTGTTATTGAAAATACCAGCAGGGTCACCCATGGTGAGCAGGTTTCAGCAGGCCTTACAGATTTAATCAGAGTAGGAAAAACATCCTGGGAATATATTTCTGAAAATTACCAAATAGAACTCTGGGCAACAGCATATCATCTGAGGCATCACCTCACCAATTAGACATGTTGCCGGGAGGGACCGATTGTTAAAAAATAGTATCCCATGTGGTAAAGTGGAAGGAGAGCAGAAGGGGGAGCACTTTGGACTCAAGCAAAAGATACAAAATGGACTTGAGTTAGTCTGGATAGACTAGAGGAACAAATTTCAGGGACACGCATATAGGTATAAGGAAAGGGTTTATATACAAAAGAGACCCTAAGAAAGCATCCCAATCAAGTCCAGTGCAAAGTCATAAGTCCAATAATAACCCATATGCCCGAAATCTGTCTATAAAGTCTGCTTCTGACTCAGGAAGTCACAGGTCAGTGGGTGCAGAATTCTGGCGCTGGCAGGGGTCTCCCCATGGTTCCTCGCTTCCAGGGCTCGGGTCCATCAACAGGAAGCCACTCCAGCTTCAGAGGTCTGTCTTCATCAGGGCACAGCCGTGTGGTCTCTCCACCGGCTACTCCAGCCTCCCAGCTACCATTCTGTGTTGCCTGTGGTTAATCATCTCTGAAACTAACTCTCAACAACTGGGGAAGATAGATTCTCATCTTCATGAGGAAAATATCACGAGGTTTCCTTGGAGTCTCAGGTGAAAGCCATGCCCACATAGAGGCCTCATCGGCTACTCAATGGCTTTCTCCTGATTAACAGGCCAGACTCCACCCCTACATTTCAATTATAAAATTAACATAAGCACCTGACTGCCACAGGACTCAAGCAAACTAACAATCATGAAAATGGTTCCAAAGACTATGTTTTATCCTGTTACTCATGAGTCAGAACCTACTAGATAGCAATGAAAAACAACAAAAAATGCATTTTATTTTAATGGAGAGACTAAAGATAAGACAGAGTCCAGTTAGTATTTATTCAAAAATGTAGCTGAGAAGGGTTCTCAAAGGATGATGAAAGAATAGGGAACTAGAGAGTCAGGTGGATAAGTGATTTCACACTGTGGGGAATCACAAAGAAGGAGATGGAAAAAAGTATATGAATTGCTGAATTGAAATCTGTAAACTTTTATCTGGTGCACAATAAAAAATTAAGAAAAGAAAAAACAAAAAGACATTAAATGAGTGGGAAATAACAAATTTTCAGACAAGCCACCCCCCCCCCCAAAAAAAAAATCAAGTTAAATACTTATTCTATGTGTGTGTTAGCCTGGGTTGACTAGAGAAATAAATCCAATGGCACTCATATATGTGTAAAAAAAGAGCTTTATATGAAGAAGTCGTTGCATATCAGGGCAACATCCCCGTGTAGTGGAACTCAGATCCACATCAGATTCTAGTCCATGAGTCCCTTTTCAAACTCAAAACCATCACACGCAAGGATACAAAAGGCAGGAAGATCCCAGGCCAGTGGATGCAAAGGCATGTGAGTCCAATAGCCATGGCTCAGGGTCAGCCATTGGGAAGATGAAGGCTGAGAGAGGGAAGTTTCCCAGAACCTTCCTTGTGAGAAAGTCATGCCCATAAGGATTTACCATCAGGCTGTGACCTGATTGACAGTTTGAACACCACCCCTAAACTTTGACATATCTTCAAGATGACCTTATGCAACAACCACAATGTGCAATGTGGAAAAACTAAAACTTATTCTTCCACCAGGATTGGATAGAATTAAGATTTCATTTGGGCTACTGAAAGCAAGAAGATGTCACCCATGGTGACATTTCAGCAGTGGCACTTTTGGGTAAACCTCATGTGGCTACCCACAGGTTGGCTGTTCAAATCCAAATGCCACTCAAAAGATGGAGCTGTCTGTTCCTTTAAAGATTAAGAAAGCCTCAAACCCTTCATAGGGTCTCTGTGAACCCTTCATAGGGTCTCTGTGAGTTGCAGAGGTTTGCCCAATGATTGGTTTACTTGATATTCGATTTCTTGACTACTGCTCCCAGGAGAGTTCATTTTGGAGCCAAGTAACACGAAATCCTTGACAACTTTAATCTCTCAGTTTAGCATGATGGAGTTTATGAAATTTTCAAAATTTTTATATTTTAATTTCTATAATATTTGATCATCAAGAGCTGAAGGTTGTGTCATATGCACTATGAAGGTTGTTAAGGAGCCTTCCTCCAATTGTGACATGGTGTTCTTCACCATATAGTGTGGTTTCCAAGATTCTTTGCTCGACATACATATTCAATAAGTATGGTGAAATGATACAATCCTGGCACACATTCTTCATGATTTCAAGCACCTAATATCCCCTTGTTTTGTTAGTAAATATTGCCTTTTTGTCTATGCGCAGGTTATGGATTATCACAATTAAATTTTGTGGGACCCTTATTCTTTTTAATGTTGTCCATAATATGTTCTGATTGATGTAGTCAAATGTATTTGTCAAATACATAGTCAAATTTGTCAAATACATACAAATGTCATAGTCAAATACATTTGACTAAGCAAATGTATTTGCATAGTCAAAAACACCAAGTAAGCATCATCCTGGTATTCTCTGCTTCCAACCACGAACCATCTAACATCAGGAATAGTAATATCCTCCTTCTCACAGTCTCTTCTGAATTCAGCTTGAATTTCTAGGAGTTTCCTGTCTTTGTGTGATTGCAACTGTGTTTGGATTATCGTCAACAACATTTTACTTGCAGGTGATATTGTTTCATGCTTTCTGTATTCCATTAGGCTGCCTTCCATTGGAATGGACACAAACATGGATTCCTTCCAGTTTGTTGGCCGATTCTTCCAGACAGGCAGCCATCTTCCAAATTTCTTAACACAGAGGGCTGAGTGCTTTCAGTACTGCATCAGTGGGTTGCAACATTGTAATTGGTATTTTGCCATTTCCTCCAACCCTGATCTTCCCTAATGAAATTTGTGCAGCTTGGACTTCATTATCATTGTTTTTTTATTTTATGATATCTCTTGAAATGTCTGAAAAACAACCAACTCTTGAGGCACAATTTTTCTTCCATCTTCCCTTGGTTTTCTCTGCACCGTTTTCCCCATAGGATCCTTCAATTTTACAACTTGAGAATTATATTTTTATTCAGATTTTAAGCTTGATAAATAATAAGAACTTCTTCCTTTTTGACTTTCTCACTCTAGATAGTCACACATTTTATGAACATATTTTACTTTGTTTTCTTGAGCTGTCCTTTAATTTTTTTTCTGTCTAGATCCTTTACTACATCATAGAGAAGGTGGAAAAAAGTGAGAGTGACAAGGAGATAAATTATCTATGAAGATACCTCTTGGTGTGAAGGGCTGTCTTGCTGTTGGTGCTCTGCCCGAAGGTGGCAGGATGTCTGAAGAATACGGACTGACACCTCAACAGATTTCACCAACTCCATTGTGAACTGCATCAATTTTACTTTCATGTTTGTGCAAGATTTCATTAGGAAAAACAAAATACCCCTCTTGTTAAAATTCCTCTCTAAAATTAGTATTTATGAAATGAATGGTCTTAATGGAAAATATGATCAAGATTACAGGAGCATGTACAAGTAGGAGTGTAGGAAAGTTAGTGGATGTTGAAGAGTAGGAACATATTTGAATAGCCCTTAGAGATGAAGAGTGAAGCTTACAGGAACATGCCATGGGGATGCCATGGGAACTCCTTCTTGGGGTTGTTTCTGATGTAAAGTCCTGATGAGTCTGTTCTGATTCATAGCGACACTATGGATGGCAGAACACCACGACCACCAAAATCCCACAAACACTGCAGTGTCCCAGGTCATCCTAACAATTGTCTTCTTTGAGTCCCTTGCTGCAACCTTGAGGATCTTCTTTATTGTTGCTGACCTTCCACTTTTCTAAATGTGATAGCGTTTTCCAGGGATTGGTTTCTTCTGATAACATGGCCAAAGTACGTGAGACAAAGTCTTGCCATCCTCATGTCCTGGGGAGTCTTCTGGCTGTGTTTCTTTCACAGACAGATTTGCTTTTTATCTTGCAACAAGGGTATTTTTAATATCTTCACCAGCCTCATAATTCAAAAGCATCATCTGCGCCACAGCCATCCTTATTCATAGCCCAATGTTCAGACCCATAATACGAGGCACTTGAATGTGTCCCGGCTTGGGTCAGATGCACCTTTGTCCTCAAAGTGATATTCTTCTCTCCTATATTTTGAATAAATCTCATGCAATAGCATTGCCCAAGGCAATATATTCTTTGGTTTCTTACTGCTGCTTCCATGAGTATTGATTGTGGATCCAAGCAAACTGAATTCCTTACAACGCCAATCGTTTTTAGCCACTGATCATGAAATTATCTGTTGATCCATTTGTAAGGATTTGGATTATTTTTACATTGTGTTGCAATCTATATTGAAGGTTGCAGTCTTTGATTTTCATCAGCAGGTACTCCATGCTCACGATGAGATTAGCAATGAGTAGTCAGCATGGTATTTGTTAAAAAATTACGCATTTACATGCATATATACTACCTTGGGAAAGCAAACGTCAGAAAGGTATCACCTGTGATCTTAAGTCTTTTAAAAGACACAGCTGGAATGCAAATACTGATCCATTTGACCCTAAAGCCAATACTTATGACATGCCAGTAGTTTGATCACCACCATTTAAAATTAAACCACCTTATCAGAAGTTTACCTGCACATCAACAGATGATAGACAATATTGACTTTGTTTGCAAATTTTGAGTTTACAAAACATTTTAGATTAATCAAAGTTTTGCAATTATATTTTGAAAGCTTATAAATTATTTTAATATAAGAAATTTAAGACAGTGACAACTTGGTTGTTGAGGTCAGTTTGTTTCAAATTTATGTTCAAACACCAAACGTTCAAGCACTTAACATATTTTCACATAAGAAATAACAGAAAACCAAATAATTGTTTCTGAGGCCCCCAAATTACACATATCAATTCATTTTTTTCCATGACTTTAAATGACTTTGGAGGGCTTTAGCCTTCTCTCATGTCACTATTATGAATACACTAACACCAGTTGTTGTTTCTGATTTATCCAAATTGACCATTTTATGATCTGGGGTCTTTGTTTCATTTTCATCTTTCGCTAAATTATCTGCTTTACTCACATTTTTTTAAAAATTAGAAAATGCGGGTAATGTCAACTTAGCAATGTTTATTTTCTGCCACTAAATCAGACAAGCAGTGACTTGATTCAAATTTCACAGATTTCTTTCTTTAACATCGTTGAGGTTCTCACAGTTTTCCTGGTAACTTTACTGCTGGCCTCACCAACTCTCTTAGGGTCCATGGTCCTGATACTTTCTGCAAATAAAGCTCAAAACCAAAAAACAAAAGAGAATTACCCCACATTTACCATGTCACGTTTAGTGTTTGCATGAGAGCACTGATAAGGCTGATGCATTGTCCCTTTCGTGTCCAGGGCAAGATGCGAGGTGCAACTCATTCTCAGCTACCCAGGTCTTAGCAAGGTGGACTTTCAGTTTGACTCTCAAACAAAATTATGAACACTGAGCCAGATCATTTTTAGGGCTTTGCTGTTTAACTTGTGCAAAGTTCAAGCTTGTAGCCATTTGACAACCAAGGTGTTACTGTATATTTTTTATGTTTATTTAATTTGTGCTGCAAATGACAACCACTTGCAACATGTTCAAGACTTAAATAGCTACCCATATTTCTTTCTTTTCATTTCTCTGGCACCAACGTGATGGCATATGAAGTCACTGTTAGCTTTTAATCAGTTGTCCAAGTGAGCTCCTGTGCCTGACATGGCAAGACCTGCCTAACTTGGTGCTCCATCTGACAGAGTTGATTCAACAAGAGATACCCTGCCTTTAGGAAGGATGGAGGAGTCCTCGTGCTGCAAATCAAACCACTAACCAAGAGACTGGTTATTTAAACCCATTAGCTAACGGGTAGGAGAAAAGTGTGGCAATCTCCTCCCTTCATGATTAAGGCCTATGCTGTCTTTGAGGGGGGAGGGAGGTAATATGAGTCAGAATTCAACTGAACTAGTAGACCTGGGTTTGTTTGTTATTTGGGGCCTTTGGCCTTTTTGAGCAGGGAAGAGCTGTACGCAAAAAGTGAATCAGAGAGCTATTTCATTCTTCCGACCATTATTTTTCCAGCCTGCTCTAGAATCGGCATCGCTCTGATCTTTGCTGGAATCTCAGCCCATTTCCCCAGCACTTTGGATTCCTTTTGGTTGACACCTCATGTCAGGAATCAAAATGGTCAGTACTTTTTTTTTAATGTAATTCCCTAATTCCAAATCTATATCCAAGGTTCAACACAGCCCCTCCCAGCTTGGCTCTTTCTCTGGCCTGAAAGCTAAAGTGGGATATCATATTTTATCTTCCATTGCCTCTCATAACTCCAGTGGTTAGAATTTTAGATCCTTTTGGCTCCAGCCCAGGCAGAAGGAATTATGATGAAAGCATACACACATTACTTGGTTTAGGGCTTTAGGGCTTTCTAGCTACAACTCTTTCTCTCTAAGCTACTCTTATTGCTTTATCAGAAGCCTTACTCTGGGGCCACCGAACAAGAAATCCTCAGATGTGAGCCAAGCTGCTCTTCTGACTATACTCATATGTTAGCCATACTTGCCTTGTTGATGCTGCATTGCACAATTCATCTATACTTTCTTTCTGCGATGCCTTAAAACAGAAATGAAAACATTATACTTTGGGTTAGAAACCTTGCGGAGGGGGTGGTGGGCGGGTCCCTTTAACAACTATTCTGGATTAATCTTCTCCCAAGGAAGCTTTCTACTCTCTTAAAGAGAGTTGCAGTCTTGGAAAACAAGAAGCTTTACCCTGTTTGCTAGCTTCGGCATTTTTCAGGATGCCCTCCATAGGTGTGAAAGTGAGAAGAATCACTTATCTAAGGGGAAACTCGCAATACCCTGGTGCTACTGGAGTTGAAGAGTAGCTTGCTCCCTTCTTTCTCTTGGTTTTTCTATTGTAGGTCAAAACTGGAACATGTTTCAAGCTCTAAGTATAGTGCTCTTGAAGCATATTTCCCTCAAGGGAGAATTCATGAAACTCCACAAACTCTCCATCACATTGTTATTATCGGCAATCTTTTCCATAATGGGAGCTAGCTGTGGGAGATGGCTAATGTTTTCTGTACTGCTCCCACAAACTTAGAGGTTCTTCTGATTAGGTGGATTCGTGCTTCAATTTAGCTCATAGAGTAATTCAATATTTTTAGTATCATTCTCAGTCTTGGCACTTCAGCTGAAACAGAGACAAAGAGACTCCCACCTTATCATCATTGTAAATATTGATAATCATTTGTTAGCATAATTTAAGAGACTTGTGACATCTTGACTAAAAAAGTGCTTTTCTGCTTACAGTAGTAAGGCTCCATGACAACATCAATTTCTATTTTGATGTCCTTATAAACACCTTTATCTCATATTTGTTTTACCTCCTTGTTCCTAATGACTTCTGTTTTCATATTACTTTCACCTTCCTTAGATATTGGCATCACTAATAGCTCCCTACCTACAGATGACACATTTTCTTAATAACCTCAAACCCCTTGTACTCTTTCTAACAATCAACCACAGAACATCCTTTGTGCACTAATAAAAATGGACTTGGTTGGAAAAGATTTTCCGTTTCGACCACTGCATTGCCTGATTGCTTTCAGACACCGTGCTTCAATTAAAAATGAAGTATGATGAAGTATGTTGTAGATCCAGTCCCTTGCCCATTCCAGGTTGTCACTAAAGCCAATGTTTCCTTGAATTATACATTGGGCTGCTAATTGCAAGGCCGTCCGATGGAAAGCACCAGCTTCTCAGAGGAGAAAAGACAGGGTTTTCTAATCCCATCAACAGGTAGAGTCTCAGATAACCACAGAGGCAATTCTACTCTGCCTTGTACAGTCACTGAGTTGGCATTGACTCACTGGCAGTGAATGTGGGTTTTTTGAAAAGTATGAGAAATATTGTGAATCTATCATCTTTTACACAAGAACAATGAAACTAGCCCCAAAGACCCCAAAGCTGCCAATTCCAATCTTCCCCTTCTGCCTTGATCGCAGGCTATCTTCCTCTCCATGGCCCTGAAGCAGTCTTTATGAAATCACCCCCAAATCTCCATGTTGTTAAACCCAAAAGGCATTTATTAGCTGTTGTCTTAATTCATCAGTGTGCTGCATTTGACAAAGTGGATTACTCTCTCCTTCTTGAATAGAGAACAGAAAAGTGATTTTGTGTTAGTCCGGGTAGATTAGAGAAACAATTCATAGACACACATGGATATAAGGGTATGGTTTATATATAAGGGTAATAGGACATTAAAAAAGCATTCCAATCCAGTCCAGTACAAAGTCATATATCCTATATTAGCCCATATGTCAGATACCTGTCTATAAAGTCTCCTTCCAACTCATGGGCCAGTGGGTGCAGAATCCCAGTGCTGGCAGGGATCTCCCCATGGTGCCTTTATTCCAGGGCTCAGGATCCATCAACAGCATCCAGTGGTGGTAGAAGCAACTCAGTGCTAGCAGGGATCTCCACTGGCTTCCCCAGCTTCAGAGGTCCAGTCTCATCAGGGCAAGGCCATGTGACCTCTCCTCTGGTTCCTTCAGTTCCTCGGACTTTGCCATCTTGTCTTTTCTGTAATTCGTCATCTCTGAGATTAACTCTCAACAACTGGGGAAGATAGCTTCTCATCTTCACGAGGGAAATATCGCAAGATTTCCCAGAAGTCTCAGGAGAAAGCCATGCCCACACAGAGGTCTCATTTGTTACTCAATGGCTATCTGCAGATTAACAAGCTAGACTCCACCCCTACATCTCAAACATGAAATTAACATAAGTACATGACGGCCACAGATTTTCTTTACAATATTATACCTTTAGTCCAGACTGCTCTCTTGAACAACCCATGTATGTTGAACTGCCCACTTAACATCTCAACAAGGATGTTCACCAGGAATCTCAAACTTAAGATGTACAAAACAGAATTCCTGCTTTCCATTCAAGATAGCCTACTCCCGTTGCCATTCTCACTTTAGTAAGCATAACTTCTCTTTCCATGTGGTTGCTCAGGCTACGTACTTCAGGATCATCATTGGCCATTTTCTTTTTCACAGACTATACCATCAAAGGACTGGCATCTCTTGAACTTTAAATGTCCTGAAGCTTGGGTAGGGGAACTTTAAAGGAACTCATTTCACATTATTATTTTAAACGGGGGGGGAAAGCACAACGAGTTTTTTTTTTTTTTTTTTAGGGCATCACTGCCCTGGTGGTGGGAGTAGGAGGCTCATCCTTTGCCCCTGTGGAGCTGGAATTGAACCTCCATCCCAGTGGGCCGCAGTCCTGCGCACAACCACTATGCCACCAGGGCTCAGCCGAAAGTACAACGAGTTTTACCCAACTCAAAATCCCAACAAAACATGTTCGACTGACTTAGTTACATTCAAATTTATTAGGGTTTACTCATGTATTAACTTTCATGAACATATGAAAAAATATACATGCATAGAAAAATATCTATTAGGAAATGTATAAGAAAGTTCATAATAAACAATAAAATTATGAGCTGGACATGTGGTGCTTCACAAGCAAGAAGATCAAAAGAAATCAAACTCACTGCCCTTGAATTGCTGCTGACTCACAGGGACCCTATAAGAGAGGGTAAAACTGCCCTATGAGTTTCCAAGACTGTAACTCTTTATGGCAATTGGAAGCTTCTGCTCACAAAGCTGGCCGGTGTTTTTTTCCATGGCTGATCTTGCAGTTCGTAGCTCAACACATACCTACTATACCATCAGGGGCTCTTTAAAGAAAGAAAGAAGTTTTAATCTTTAAAGATTAAAACTGTTTTCCAATTGTCATGGAAGGCTGTGTGCTGTTGATTTGGGGGTGATAAATGGAAATTTCTAGGAAAATGATCAGACTCCCAGTAACTGATAGAGATTATCTGATATTTTGAGTAGCTGTCAAGAGGCCATTGAACTTGTCTGATATGAAAACAGCATTTGGCATGTCTTGAAAAATATATGAACTGTTTATATTTTACATGCCCATTGTTTTGTAGATAAAGCTATGAGGTGTGCTGTTTTACAAAGTACAGCGACTTGCCCTCTCATCCTCATGTTTAAAGATCATATTTATATTGCTTCTGAATATGACTCAGTAATGACTCTCAGCACCAGCAACCCCTAAGATACACATGCTCTTCCTGACATTAGTTGTTATGTTAGTTGTTATTCTAAGATTTGCACACGATTCTGATACTCTAGTAATTGTTTTGGGTTACAAGCTGGGATCTCTCCTGCATTTTTTTGCTGCTGTTAAAAAATGTTGTATTCAGTTTAGGGACCATAAATATTAATATTTTCTACATTAGCATAGCCTTAAAAATGCATTGAAAAATGTGTGTGCACTATGAAATGTGGATATTAAAATGAAGAGGTGTTCTAAAAGGAAATATTTACTTGGGAGATTTTCTATGGAATGTACCCACAAATTCAAAATCCAATCACTCTTTCCTCATAACACATGGACCAACCTTCTTCACATCCGTTCCTCTGGCCTGGACTATCTGAATAGCCTGATAATCTCCTACTTGTACCTCTGCCCTCACCTTTCAGACTGTAATCAATGTAGAAACCTACGTGATCCTTTAAGAATGTTAAGTAATGTCACTCCTCAAAATTCTACTCAGAGTAGCAACCCAAGTCCTTCATGGCCCCCACAACGATGCTCCTAGGTCTTTTCCCATTACCACTTTACTCAACCTTCACGGCTTTTTTTTTTCCTAGTATTTGAATACAGAAGCATTCCGACCTTAGTCTTTGCTTGGCTCCCTTTCCAAACACTTCCCACAGGCTTCATTCTCTCATTACTCACTTCAAATCACCCCTACTATACTCCATCATTATTTCTAGCATCCCCTCTTTCACCTCAAGATCAGCATTTCAGATCCCAAAGTTGCTCTACAGAGATTCGTATCCTCAGCACTGTGCTCTGCTTTTTTTCATGACACCATGTTGTATACAAAGAGGGAGCAGATAATGTCTCATCTCCAGTGGAGCATGTTCAAGAGTAAAAGGAGCCTATTCATCATTACTTCTCAATAGCAGGTTCATTGTGTGCCATGTCTGCCTAAAGACTAGAATCCTTGGGAGGGCAGGAATTTTACTTGTTTTATTCATTGCTGTGTGATAAGATCTTTAAGCATCTAACATAATGGAGCCAATTCGTAACTAAATATTTATTAGATGAATGCGTAAATCAATGCTCGGTTGTAGTCTATTCTAGTTAAAATGGGAGAATGAAGAAAAATTTGTGAACTTTTCCTCAGGGAGCATCTTTCCCTTCCCTGATGTCCATGATTTCTATGGGAGAAATGCACAGCAGAGGATTCTTCCTGGAAACACAAAACTGGCAGTTTTTACATAAAATGAGGCTGTCAATCTTATTCTGATCTAAGAGGATTATTTAACTGAGACATCCTAATTTAGAATCTCACTTAAAATTCTAACCCAATATATTCCCATTTTCAGGTAGGTAAATAACAGGCCCATTATCAGAATTTTGTGTTGCACAATTGAGTAGAAAACCACTAACCTCAAATCCTTCACTCCACATCTCTGTGTCAGAAATCACGGTCGCTTTATTTTCTGTGAATGAGTAGTCTCCATGCAACAGCTGCACATAGCTATTTGCTCTCCTTTATGGTACACAAAATCATAACCTCTTCATTCTCTGAAAGTGATAGTGAATGGAATTATTAGATGGACATTAAATGACTATAGTTCAAATGGTACTTCCTTGTTTATCTAGCATTTCCTCTTTGGGCATGTGAAAAATAAGACCAAGGTTGATGTGTTAGGTACAATTATAGCATATATAAAATGAATCACTGTATACTTTCATCAGGACTGGGTTTAAACAGAATAGTTAATCCTTTTAGTAGTTGAAGTTCATTAACCTTTACTGGACTTTGTACAGTAAAATCACAAATCATTGCCATTTTCTCCTCTCATGCTTGCAGTATTTAAAATATAATAGGACATTTTTATAACCACAAACATTGTGAAAGACTGAACAACACAAGTAAACAAGAAAAACGATCCTAAATACATGATGATGTTATTCCATAAAATGTTTTTTCGTAATAAAAGAAACATTTCAGTTATACTGCATAGGCAGCTATGTTTTTATTTTACTATGAAACAAGGCTGGAGATTTATTATTGTGCATGTGTGCTTGTATGGCTCCTCAAGTCTTCAAGAGTCATTTCTAAAAAGAGTTTAAAGTACCAAACAGATGGAGTACAACAAGGTGCATTCATTTAAAAATACATGCAAATATATGTGAGCATCTGCCCCGTTTTGTGAAAATCTTACTGAAGCCCTTTAAATCTTTTCTTTTTGTGTGTAAGTAGAATACATGTCAATTTTGAAGATTCCATTTAGTTAAAAAAAAAAGGTTCTAAAATCTCTTTATAGAATTTTAAGATTCTCCTGATATTTAAAAAAAATAAGAATTATACTCCTTCCCTTAGTTTGAGGAAAAAAAGAGTTGGAGATATTAATCTCAATAAAAGGGATAATTAATAGGATTATGAAATAAATAATTCTAATTTGCATAAATGTAAATCATAGCCTTTGCCTTCTGATATTTTTTCATGGCCTTACTGGTATCATTGCTCCTTGATTAAACCCATAACCTTAGTTGTTTTCACTAACCTGTTTCATCATGCTACTGCATCTCTAACTAATACCCAGTGAGTGTCTACTGTGAAGCCATTCAGTGACAAGAAATGGAGACTCATGGAGACTCACTTAGGCAGATCAATAAAGAGTGCTGTCGGATGGAAACTCTCTAACATTTTGTTCCTGTACAACTTCAACTTGCATGAGATTTTGAATGGCTGTGATGTTGACATTGATCTCAAGTTTTGATGACCATTATTCAGACTACACACAAAGACTGGCGAATATTTCTATTTCTTACTTCCACTTCAAGAGAAACAGAATCTGATTTGCTGCTAGTTAGGTGCCCAGTTATTCTATTGCTCAATCAGAAACCATTGACACTAATCACATAGTACATCAGATTTCCCCTTTTAAAGAGGAATTCAGATTTTTTTTTAGAACATACTACTGGAAATGGTCAAGGGAGATTAAAGTAATAGCTAAAAACTAGTAATGATGTTGAAAAAGCAATGAGGTTCTGAATAACATTGCTATACAATATCTGTTTCAGTTTTTCAAACAGAGGCTTAACCTTGAGCAGTGGTGGCCACACTTTGGTGAATCAGCACAAAAATTATTACTGGGTAACTGCTGCAATGTATCATCCACAACATTATGCATATATTCTCTATGTTTTATAATTTATACATAATCTAAAATGTTTTCTGAGAAGTATATTTTAATACAAACACAAAGAATCCATTTTAAAAGGACAAAGTGAAATTTGGATATAACTTAAAATTTATTCTTTTTCTATACATGCAGAAGAGATGACCGACCTGGATGGTAATGCCTTCATCTTTGTAACTTTAGTTGATCCTTTAGGCACTTACTTAGTTCAAACTCACTGCTACTGAGTTGATTTTGACACATAGTGACCCAAGAGGGCAGAGGAGAATGGACGATGTGGGTTTTCAATGCTGTCAATATTTATAGGAGACTCTCATCTTTCTCCTGCAGAGTGGCTGGTGATTTCAAACTGCTGACCCTTCCCTTAGCAACCTGTGTTCATTACACAGTTACAAGGCAACTTGCTAAATACGAATCAAGTGGTGGAATCTCAGCTGTCAATCAGGTCACTGCCTGGTGATGCCTCCTTGTGGGCGTGATCTTCTCATGAGGACTTCCTGTGGCCCTCTCTGGAGGCGGGACACACTCTCTGTCTGCTATACACCATGTTGACAAGACACCTGGAGCCATGCTGTGAAAACCAGAATCCTGGAGCTGGAGGAGCCACATGGAGACCCAAACAGGGCTGAGATGCTTCCACCGACACTGGATCCACGACTGGTTGGTGATCTTTTTGTATTTTGCTTCATGCAATATGCTATGGGAGTCTAAAGAGAAATTTTTGGACTAGCCTGGCATATATGGGCTAATATCAGACTTATAAAGTTGATCATGACTGGGCTGGGATGCATTCTCAATACGCAATATTCTCTTTGATATAAAGCTATCGGTTACACACATACGAGTGTCACTGAATTTGTTTCTCTAGTCCATCTGGTTTAACACCCAGCCCAAATTGTAGTCCACTATGCCACCAGGGTGTCTATATTGATTTGATTTGCACATGAATAGTACTACATGTAGAAGAAAGTTTCCATTGTGTGTTCATTAACATACTCTCTTAACATGATGAAAGGATCTGTTTCAATAATGGTGGATACAAGTTCAATGTTCTTTTACATGTGTGGTGGTGGTGTCAGGATAGTATTGGGCTGTTAAATGCAAAGTTAATGGCTCAGAGCCACCAACTGCTCTGCAAAAAAAAGATAAGGGTCTCTGTTCCCATAGGATTTATAGGCTGAGAAACTCTATAGAAAGTTTCTGTGAGTCAGATTCAATGAACGAAAGTGTGTTTGGGGGTTTTGTATACATTAAAACAAACAAACAAACAAAAAAGACAACCAAATTCATAGCTATGGAGTTGCTGTTGACTCAGAGCAACCATAAAGGAAGGGGTAGGATTGTCCATGGGTGTCCTAGACTGTAAAATTTTACAGAAGTAGAAAACCCAGTCTTCCTCCCACAGAGTGATTGGTGGTTTCAAACTGTCCAACTTGAGGATCAAAACCCCAACTTGTCACCATACCACCAGAATTTCTTGTATACATAACAGAAAATTCTAAATGGTTTTTAAATATTAAGTCATATGATACTTATAAATGTACTGTCATTATTTCCATAGTATAGAGAAATAAACTAATGCATTGTAAGTGAATTATGTGCCCAAAATTGCAGAGCTAATACTGATAGCACAAAGGTTAATCCAAGAACTGTCACAATCATTACCTTATGCTTCCTCGAGAGTTATAGTGCACCAAGCCCTTGCCAATCATCTCTTCCTAATCTGTTTTTTCCTCTTGAATTGCATATATTTTTCATAGTCACTGTTGTTCACACAGGAGCCAAAAGGCAGTACAAACAATAATAGAAATCAGTTGATAACCAGAGGATTTGAAGGTTGCGTTAGTGCTGACTGACAGTGACACCCCTGTGCGTGTCCAGACTGTCACTGGTGAATGGAATAGAAAGTCCAGTCTTTCTGCCTCAGAGCTGCTGGTGGTTTTGAACTTCTGATCACGTGAATCACAGCCCAATGCTTAACCGCCGAACCACCAGGGGTCCCGTGAGTCTATTGAGAGCTGTCTCAAAAGAAAGGCCTGGAAGTGAACTTCCACGAGGTCGCAGCCGTTGAAAACCCCATGCATTGCATTCTACTCTGACACACACAGGGCCTCCATGAGAGAAACTAACTGGCTAGCAACTGGTATGTGCTTATACAGGCATGACCTTCTCCTTAGCTCAGTAGAAAAGAGGAACTCCCACAGCAGTGTCAAAGCAATTAGTGAGAACATTTATATGACTTCACAGCTAAAACAATTTTGCAAAAGTCTCAAATATGCCTTATCTTTCTATCTGGGAAGGCATCCTGGTTGCACAGTGCTTACATGCTCAATAGCTGACCAAAATGTAGGCGAAACAAGTTGATTAGCTGGTCGGTAAAAGATCTGATGATGTGTTAACATAAAGATTGCAGTCTAGGAAATGCTAAGGTGAGTTTTACTTTGTTCCACAGAGTTGGAATCGATGCAACATACAAATGGAAACATGCTATGGTGCATTGCTCCTAGTTTGCGTTTCAAGAGGAAACCCATTTGGTTACATCTGAGGCGTTATCTATTGGATCTTCATTGATTCTGGGGCTGCGGGGTTGTTTAATGTAACTGAGACAAACGTTTTCTTTCTGTCTCTTTGGCAAAAAGGAGTCTGATAGATCAGGCTTTGTGGAAGGTTGTATTAAATATACTGTTATTTTCCTTTATAGTAGAAACAATGTCAAAGCAGCTTTGGAAGTGAACTGCTGATACCAAAAAGGTTTATAGTGGAATGATTCTAGGAGTAGGCTATCCATATTTTCTCTTAGTCTTCATGCCATGTGAATTGCTTTTTGTTCCTGACATGTGTGAGCTCAAAGAGTAAGTTTCTTTGGGGGAAATAGCATGCCTATGTGGTGTTCAGCGTTCCTCCATGGTCATGTTTATAGTTCTATATCTTATTTGAAAAAGAGTTAGTAATGATTCCCAAGCTGAATAAGAATAATTTGGCCCATAGCAATCATTTCCTAAAACCTACACTGGAGATAAATGGAGGAGCGCAGTTAAAATAATTATATAACATGATTCTTCTAGTCATAGCCTCTGTACTGGTTACAACTTATGCAAGGAAGACCAAAATCTTCCAACCTAACATCTCAATTTAACATCATGAAAAATGGAGGAACAATAGAACTCAAGGATTTTCCCCTGCTTGGATCAATAATCAAGGTTCACAGAAGCTGCAGCCAAGAGCTCAAAGAATAAATTGAATTGGGTAAATCTGATTCACAAGACCTCTTCAGAATATTGAAGAAAAAGGACTTTGAGGACTAAGATGTGTTCCCAACAGAGTCATGGTGTGATCAATGGCCTCATATGCATGTGAAAGTTAGATATTGAATACAGAAGACGAAAAAAAATCAATGCATTTTAATTATGGAGATTGAGAAAAATATTGAAATTAGCATGGACTACTAAAAGGACAAACCAATCTCTCTTGGAGGAAGAATAGTCAGAATTCTCCTTAGTGGCAAGGATGGCAAGATTTTGCCTTATGTACTTGGTGCATGCTGTCAGGAAAGACATCGCCTGGAGAAGGATACCATGTTTGGGAATGTAGAAGGGCCCTGAAAATGAGAAGGACCTCAAGGAGATGGCAGTGGTTGTTCTGCTGTGTATGCGGTCACTGGAACAGACTGGGTAGCACCTAGTAACAAAAAGTATCGAGGTATTTTCTAAACATGACATTTAATACAAATACTGCCTCAACTGTGTAGCTGGGTTTCACTCATTTGGGTTATTTCCTCAGTCAGCCTAGTGAGGATAATGGACTTACAATTGCTTCATTGTCGCTTAGTTTTCCTGCTGAACAAAACTATGCTTTCCAACAGGGCAATTATTCTGTCCTATCATTTTTATATCTTAATTTAGCACAGAGGCTCACCTATATTAACAATTACATACAGTAAATGTTTGTTAGGTTAATGAAACTAAATGAAGCAAGATCCATTGTCATCCTACAGATTCTGAAAACAAAGAGCCACCTGATAGTGTCCCCAAGACTGTGCATGTTTATGAAAGAAATGGCCCACATCTTTATTCCATGGAGCATCTGGTAGGCTCATACTGTCAACATTTGAGCTAGCAGTCAAGTGTACAACCACTGGGTCACTAGGGATCATTTTTCTTATTGTAACTGAGCTGTATATATGATAGGTCTGATCACTGGGATGGTCTTACTGCCAGAAATGCTTGTCAATTCTATTGGAGCCCTCGTGGGGTGGCATTATGGACAGTCTATACAGCAGCTCTAGCATTTGGCCAAATCATATGCATAACGGACTTGCTTGGACACTTCTAAATTCATGTTTTTTTTTCTTTTAAAACATGCTTTCCTAAGAATAGGTTGTATTTAAGTTGTGTTTCAATTTGCCTGGACCATGCTTTCTCACTAGATTGACATTTCTGCAATGGTGTGATTTGACTGCTAAATCACGATACAATAATCACCTAGGTTGTGATCCGGTACGATCTATCAGTCAGCAGCATGGGTTTCCCCAGGAGTATGTTGAACCCATCTGGTCACGATATCTTGCTTGCTCTGGATCTTACACCTGGCTCACCATCACCTGACCACTAGTTCCTGGGACACATCAGCCTCT
This sequence comes from Nesogale talazaci, assembly GCA_004026705.1. Classification (NCBI taxonomy): domain Eukaryota; kingdom Metazoa; phylum Chordata; class Mammalia; order Afrosoricida; family Tenrecidae; genus Nesogale; species Nesogale talazaci. The sequence goes on from PVJH01007263.1 coordinate 60,317, forward strand.
GCATCCTGTGAGCCAGCTGCCTGCTGTTTTGCTTGCTAATTTGGGGATTTGTCTACATCTGCAGCCTGTGACCCAACAGCCTGCCATCTTTCCTGCTTATCTTAAATTATGAGCATCTGCAATCTCTGAGTCGGTAGCCTGCCATCTGACCTGCTGATCTTGGCTTCCTCAGCTCCGAGGGTACATGAATCAGAACTTCTTGCCTGATGTCTGTCCGACAGACTTGGATGTTGCCAGCCTATACAATCATGTGAGTCATTTGCTTAAATTAGTCCTATATATATGACTCACTTGTTTTGTATATTTACAGAGTCCAGTCTAAGATAAGATGGGAATATATTCCATTCCATTGCAGCCAACTTATTTCACTTTTTACCACAGTCACAGGATCATTTCCTGACCTTGAGTGATGGTGATTTTCATTGTGCCAACCTGGTCAAAAGGAATATGTGGGCAAAAATTAATCAGGTCATAACTTGGTTGGAGAGCAGAGAGATACATGCTTCTGCAAGACCTGCCCCCTTCTCTCCTGCTCTCTGGTGATCAGCCTAGCCTGCTGCTGCTCTAGCGAGTTCTTGGCCTCAACCTATGTGTTATACTCCCTGTGGGCCATGGGCACCTATGGATTGTGTTGTTATAGCTCGTTTTAGACCTAATTCTCCACGCTGCTGTTACATCCCTCACTTGAGCTGAAGACTGGTAGTTCCTGGTACCTTGCACTGCTTGAGTTTGATGTCCCCTCCAGGGCTGCTTCGCTGAGCTATCCTGCAAGCTGCTTTGCCACTGGGACCACATGTTCCAACTGATCCAATAGTGGTACCGGTGTAAGCCATAGATAGAAATGCAGAGTGGAGTCTTTTGCAGATCTCTATTGAATTGAGATTTTTCAGTACAGCTCTGCCATCCTCTGCAGACAATAACCCCCTTTTGAAAAACAGTTCTTGGCCTGTTACTGGGTCTTAACGGAGACTGAATACCTCACTATGGGCCACCAAGTCACCAAGAGCCCCGAGCTGCCTATCATGAACTGGGCATTGTCTGACTGACAGAGTCATAAAGTTGGATGTGCACAGCAACACTCCATTGCTAAATGGACATGGTATATACAAGATCAGTCCAGAGCAAGATCTGAAGGTACAAGTAAACTGCATGAAGAAGTGGTATAAATGTCCATAGTCCCCACTCCTGCCACAGTATCTTCATTCTCCCAGTCAGTACCTATGGCCCCCTGGGGAGTTCCTTATGATAATATGACTGAAGAACATAAAATTCATGCTTGGTTATCCTCATAATTGGACAGCAGCAGCACTGCAACCCCTTTCTGGGATCTTCCTGAAGGACAGTGGTGATGGAGAATCCTCCCAATGGGAAGAAATTGGAGCAGTGCATCTGGCTGTTCAATTTGCCTGCAAGGAGAAATTACCAAAGGTGAGATTGTATGCTGATTCATGGGCTGCATCCAGGGTCAGGGAATTGGAAGAAACAGGACTGGAAAACTGGTGATAAAGAGGTGTGGGGAAGAAGTATGTGGAAAGACCTCTCTGAATGGGCCATGAAAGTAAACATAATCATGTCTCATGTGAACACTCACCAAAGCATTACCTCTGAAGAAGAGAACTTTAACGATCAAATGGATAAGATGACACACTGAGGAGAATAGTCCTCCTTTTTCCTCTGCCTCTCCTGTCCTTTCCAATGGGCACATGGACAAAGTGGACATCGTGAGAGGGATGGAGGTTGTGCACAGGGGCAGCAACATGGACTTCCACTCACCAAGACTGACTTGGCCACTGCCACTGCTGAGTGTACCATTTGTCAGCAGCAGAAGCTAACATTGAGTCTAAGATATGGAACAATTCCTCAGGGAGATCAACCAGAAACCTGGTGGCAGATTAATTACATAGAACCACTTCCAAATGCTGTGGGCAGGGGGAGGAGTGTTTTGTTCTTACTGGAATAGACAACTACTCTGAATATGAATTTACCTTCCCTGCATACAATGCTTCTTCCCAAGCTACCATTTATGGACTTACAGAATGCCTCATCTACCAGCATGGCATCCCACATAGCATTGCTTCAGACCAAAGAACTCACTTCACAGCAAATAAAGAATGACAACAGACCCGGGCCCATGAAATCCACTGATTGTATCATGTTCCTTGTCATTCTGAAGAAGCTGGCTTCAAAGAATGATGGGATGGCCTCCTAAAGACACAATTATGGCTTCAGCAAGGGGTCAATAACTAACAGGACTTGGGCAATGTTCTCCAGGACACTTTATATACTCTAAACCAGGGACCAATATATGGAGCTGTGTCTCCACTATCCAGTATTCATGGGTCCAGTAATCAAGATTTGCAAGCCTGAGTGACACCACATACTATTCCTCCTTGTCATCCACTTGCAGGATTTTTCCTTCCTTGTCAGCTACCTTATGCTCTCTAGGCCGGAGGCCCTGGTTCTGAAGGAAGGAACTCTCCCACCTGGAACACAGCATTGATTCCTCTGAACTGGCAGTTCAGAATGCCCCCTGGTCACTTTGGGCTCCTCATACCTTTGGATCAACAGGTAAAGAAGTGTATAACTATATTGAGTAGTGTGATTGACCCTGATTACCAAGGGGAAATTGGACTGGTGCTACATAATGAAGGCAAAGAAGAATATGTCGGAAATCCAAGAGCTCCCTTTGGTCATTTCATCTCTTAGTATTAGCCTGCCCTGTGATCAAAGTAAATGGCAAATTATGGCAACCCAATCTTTTTTGTAAAGTCATTTTATTGGGGGATCTTACAGTTCTGATATCATTCCATGCATCAATTGTATCAAGTATATTTGTACAGATGTTGCCATTATCATTTACGAAACATTTTCTACTTAGCCCTTAGTTTAAGGTCCACTTTTTTCCTCTCTACTCCCACCTTCAACCCTCAGAAATCCTTGATCAATTATACATTGTTATTATTTCATATCTCACACTCTCTGTTGTCTCCCTTAACCCACATTTCTGCTATTCATGCCCTTCAGTGGGGCTAGTTATCCAACCTTGTGATGAGATTTCCCCACCCTTCTCCCTATTGCCTGTACCCTCATGGTATCACTGCTCCCACTGCTGTTCCTGAAGGGATTATTTGTCCTGAATACCATGTGTCAAGAGTTTTTCTCTGTACCAATGCTTGTTCTCTGGTCTAACCAAACTTGATCATGGTAATGGGGGAGGAAGCATTCCGGCACTAGAGGAATTATGCGTTTCCTTGGTACTATAATGCACCTTGGTTGAAACATCCCTGCCTTATAACCCTTTGTGGGGGTATATACAATTGTCTTCAGATGGGCTTCGGGGCTCTACCCCAAACGAACCTTGTTCACATTGATATAGTTGTTTGTTTTGGATCTTTTGATACCTGATACCTGAACCTTTTGACACACAGCAACCCCAAATTGACAGGGCTTACAATGACTCAGACACCACAGGAATGAAGGTCTGGGTCAACTCACCAGGCAAAGAACCATAGCCAGCTGAGGTGCTGGCTGAGGGTGAAGGTAATACTGAATAGGTAGTAGAAGAAAGTCGTTCAGCCTATCAGTGTTGACCATGCAATCAATTGCAGTGGCAAGGATTGCGATTGTCAGTATTTCTTCTTCATACCTGCTAACTAAATATCTTTCCGTTTTTCATGTACAGTGTAGCATATATATTTGGATTTGGTGTGTTTTCATTTATATGTATGCTAGATGTAATATGTAAGACATAAGTGTGATTTCATTAATGTCTCCAAATTACATATGGCTAGAGTTGTGTAAAAGTGTGAACCTGACAAGGGTTGGTCTATGGCAATTACACAAACTTCTGTCAACTTGAGCAGAGTTGGAGTATATAGTCTGTTATTTAGGTCACAGCCTGATCTCTCCTTGTGAGTGGGGCCTTTTTCTGAAGATTCTGGGAACTCGTGTCTTCCTCCCTGGAATTGGAGCACCAACTGTGCTTCACATTCTGTGGACAAGCCACATGAAACAATGCTGATGGCAGACAGAGCCCTAGAGCTAGAGGAGCCACATCGATTGCTCTGCCAGTGTTGAGATGCTTCCACAAGACTTTCAAACCACTGGCCTGTGATCTTCTTGCATTCTGCATCACGTTGCATGCTCTGCGTGCATCTAAAGAGAACTTTCTGGACTACTATTGGACATATGGGAAAATATCAGACTTATGGAATTAATCTGGACTGGGTTAGGATGTTTTTTTCAATATTCATTTGCTCTTTCATATAAAGTTCTCTTTCACATACATATATGGATATCTCTGGATTTGTTTCTCTAGTCTACCTGGACTAACACAGCCTGTCTTTACTTTGGTATTTCCCAGTCTCACTTTCTGCTTACTGTTTATTGTAATACTATATTAGTTGGGAATTGGAGTAAATTTCACATTATTTCTCTTGCCACCCTATGTTATGTACATATCAAAGATAACTTTCCCTGAAGCTGTATCTGGCATCTGGGGACTACCCTTTGTAGAATCTCTCTTTGCAGCGTCAAAGACCTGTGTCCAGTACCACTGGGCTCCTAGAAAGTTTCATAAAAAATTTCCATTTATGCTGAATTCTATAGGGAAACAGTGGAGAGATCTTGAAACCTGTGGGCAAGTTCTTAAAGATGTTAGTTTCTCACTCCTCATGGACTTTTCTATTTTCCAAAATTGTACTTCATCTTTCTGAAACGCAAGCAGGAAACTCTATCTCCCTTGGGCAGGTGCAAAAACTTCCATAAGGTCTCTCTTTCCTCTGTTTACTGAGAAGTTGAATTCTGTTCACATGGGCTAAGAGAAAACTCAAAAAAGTCCATAAACTTTGAAAAGTCTAATAAAGAATCTGTCATTGCTGTTATGTGCCATAAAGTCAGTTCCAACTCACATCAACCCTCTGCACAAAGAATGGAATGTTTTTTGTGCCTCAACTAATGGTTATAAGCCACTGTGTCAATTCATTTCCTTGTGTATCTGTTCTTTCTCACTGCCCTTCAACTGTACCAAATACTATGTCCTTCTCCCTGTCACTCTTGATAACACACCAAAATATGTAAAACAAAGTCTGGCCAGCCTTGCCTCTAAGGAGAACTCTGACCACACTTCTTCCAAGCATACCTGTTTGCCCTTTTAGCAAACCATAGTACTTTTAATATTCTTCTCCAGCCCCACAATTCAAAAGCATTGATTTTCATGTGGTCTTCTTTATTCAATGTACAGCTTTCACAGGCATATGAGGACATTGAAAATACCAGGGCTTCGGTCAGACATGTCTTAGTCCTTAAAGTAACATTCTTGTTCTTCAATATTCTAAAGAGGTCTTGTGCAGCAGATTTACGCAGTGCAACTCATTCTTTGTTCTCTTGACTGCAGCTTCAGTGAGCATTGATTGTTGATCCAAGCAGGACAAAAATCTTTGAGAATAACTTTTTCCCCTCCATTTTCCTTGATGCTACATATTGATCCAGTTATGAACACTTTGGTCTTCTTTATATTGAGTTATAATCAATACTGAAGGCTATCATCTTTGATCTTCAGCAGCAAGCACTGGAAGTTTTCTTTCCATTCAGCCAGCATGGTTATATCATCTGCACATTATAGGTAGTTAATAAACTTTCCCCCGATACTGATGGCACATTATTCTTCATATAGTCCACCTTCTCTGATGATTTGCTCAGCATACAAATGAATGATATGATGAGAGAACACAATCCCTTCTGTCTCCTTTCTTGATTTTAAACCATGAAGTATTTCCTTCTTCTTTTTCCACACCTGCTTCTTGATGCATGTTCAAGTTCTGCATGGATGAAATGGAATTCTCCTTCATCTCAAGGTTATCCACAGTTTATTATGATACACCCAATTGAAAATCTTGGCATAGTCAATGAAACACAAGTCAATTTGCTTTTAGATAAAAAATGAAAATCCATTTTACTCAAAAGGACTTACCTGTTCCAAAATGCAGAAGTTTGAGGACAAATGACCCCTAGTAGGGCATATGGAAAGACTAGAACTCAGATTTTTCTCTGTGACAGTATAGAGGGAAGGTGGGTCTGTCAGTTTTTCCCAACTAGAAAATTCTTATAGTTTTTCTTAATGAAAATTTGCATACATATTTGTGATTTGGAAAAGCAAAGCAAAATTTTCTATGGTCTATATGATCAAATGAGGGACAGAGAAGGAGGACGAGAAGAAAGAGAAGGACAAATTATGTCAAACCATTTGTTTTAATTAGCAGAGATAAGTGCACAGAATTCACTGCCATCATTATTTTAGTGAAAATACATGAAGCATGAATGCTTTCTCAAACACATACCATTTTATTCATTAAGATAATGTTTTATCTTGGAAAATTTCAAGCACACTCATATAAGGAATAAAGTATATGAGTCACCACATAACCAGCAAGATACTGCTCAATTTCATTCATCTGTTCTTTTTATCTTTGCTGAAATGGTCTAAATTCCAATTTTATGTCCTTTCACCCATCTACGTTAGCACATATCTTTAGACAAAACAAACATTTTTCTAAACAATAATAATGCTATTATCCCACAAAATTTTGCATCGCAGCTTTCATCTAAATCTACTACCATTAATCAAACTTCTTTGACTCTCTCTCAAAAAAGTTTCTTCACATTGCTGTTTTTCTGAATCAAGGTTTCTATATTTATTTTTTCTGCACATGTAAGATTCAAGAGGTAAGTTTCTGAGTCAACATGTTCCTGCAATAGCCCTTCATGAAAACGTTGTCTCTGAGGAGGTTCACATGCCCAGTCTCTCTTTCTCTCTCTCTCTCTCACTAGAGATGCTTTTCTGTACAGGTGGTGCCAACAGGAATCTCCCACTGTACAGTGCCCCCCAACCTACCTACCTGCATACTCTGATGAAGAGTTAACTATTTTATGGGTGCTTGCAACTTTAAAAAATTTTTTTAAATTGATTCCACATTTATTTACTGAATTTTTTCAGGAAAAATAAAAGATCTGACAACATAATAAAGGTAGGATAATTCCTTTTGGTTGTTTATCAGAATAAGAGTTACTGCTACTTGCTTTAAAAATTTTAACATTGTCCAGTCAGAAGAAAATGTATTTTAGGAAAAATCACTTCAAGGATTCTTTATGCAGTTGAAGCAGTTAACACACTGCAGGGTTAAGCGAAAGGTAGGTGGTTGAAATCCATCCAGAGGTGCCTAAGAAGAAAGTCCTGGGGGGCAGTCTATGGAACACAGTTTACTCTGATACATACTCAAAGTTGACTTTATGGCACTTAACTTGAGATGGTGCCTGATGCCATTTCTATAACTGATATTCCTAAAGGTAAATGTTATGTCTGTTAAATTTCCTGGGAACCATATTCAACAGAGTAACACGTGGAAATAAACTCTTATTAAAAACCTGAATCATGTTTTAGACTTGATGTTGTGAAGAGTGAGTCATCATTCACTCTCTATAGAACCTTTCTAAGGGAGCCCTGGTGCATTATGAACTGGGTTGTTCAGTGCAAGGTCACCAGGTGGAAACCATGAGCCACTTCTCGGAATCAAAGTGATGCTTTTCCCTCCTGTAAAGGGTTACAGTCTCAGAAGCCCAGCAGATAATTCTACCTACCGTCTCCTCAAATGTCTCTATATGTCAGAAGAGACCATCGGCGGTGAGTACCTTCAGAGTGATTGGACTCTACAGAGTATATCCGCCTCTGGTGAAGCTCCTATTCACAAAAACTTTGCAGATTTTCCTGAAAATATGCTGTGCCTTTCTCAGTTGTAGAAACTATGGGAATTGAGAAAAAATACTAATTTTAATGTGCTTTGGTTTTTAGAGCACTTTTGGGCAAAGAGTGCACAAATGTTCAATTTCTCATCTGCACCCAATTTCCCCTCTTGTTAGTATCTTGCCTTAGTGTGACACATATGTTACAATTGATGATACAATATTTATACCTTATTATTAACTAAATTCATAGTTCTTGGTGTTGTATAGTGCTGTGAATTCAAAAAATGCATAACACAGTGTGCCCGTCCTTACCCATTATTCTCGATAGACCTCCTGCCCCAAGAATGTGCTGGGCACCACCTCTGCACCCCTCAGCTCTGGACTTCTCAGCCATGGGCAATCACTTGTCATTTTGTAGTCTTCATCATTTTTCCAGGGAATATACACTTTGGTATAGACGTAGAGGGATGCATTGCATGCACTCCATACTCAAAGCATCAGCACTGTACATTTTTTACTCTAATCTTGAGAATATAAAGGTTGTCATATGTCAGGAAGGAGATATTTGGGTGGTTTCACAGAGTAGTTTGGGGACCATTCCTCCATTACATTTCCTCCAAATAGTATCATTAATCACTGGTGCTCATAAACTCAATTTCCACCACCCCACATGCACACACACAAATCTACCCAAAAAAATGAAAACTGCAATTTGCAAAGCAAGATCATAAATTTCGACTCCCAAAGATAAGCAATTTCATCTAGGTACAAAATAGCTACAACTATTTTTTTTAATCCTGAATATTAATGTGTTGAGAAAAAAGCATGAACTCCACAAGCAGATGGATCATCAACAAGGGGATTAAACAGCCCTCAAAAGGCTCTCCAAAAAGCCATTAAAAATTGTCAAGAAATCAGAAAATTCCATAGTAAATGACCCAAATGACTTTGAGATATGAAAAATAAGGAAGCAGAAATAGTGAAACAATAATAGAACTTGCTACTTACATAATAGCTTTCTTCAGAGAATTCTGAAACACTTTCCAAACATTAATCCACTAATTTCTGTCATTAGTCTACACACCGCTAGAGGGGCCTTTTATATTATTTCTCACTGAGCACCTGGGGAAACTAAGACTTAGAGAGACAAAGATGGTCTGACTATAATAGATTTATCTCTACTATAGAAAAATTCAATGTTGGAAGAGAATTCTCAGAAAGAAAAAATGTAATTCCACTTTCTATTATAACATTACTCTATGCCACTGATTCAAAATTAATTTTGTATGTTAGCAACAAGGATCAATATTTAAAATGACTATCAATAGTTATCCCTGAGAAATTTACTAATTTTGAAACAAGCATGCCCCAAATGAAGAACTCCAGAAAATATATAGTCTAGGTTTGAGGAAACAATTTTTAAAACAAAAAGACAAGAGTTATATCCACCAAACATTTCATTAAAAATTATACTCCATCATATCCTGACGTGGCACTGAAGAAAACAGCCCAATAAAATATAAAATAGAAACAATTTTGAATAAAAAGTCACTGACTAAGATAGAGGGCACACCAGGTAACTAAATTTTGGGGAAGAAAGCACAGCCTTCTGGTAATGAATTCACAGCTTCTTTGACACACACTCACAGTTTAATGTAAATAGAGAAGCATCCAAGACTCACAAACTGCTGCTGATGGAAGTAAACCAGGTAAAGCATTCTGCAGGGGAAGGCAATGTACACCAGTACTAGCAGGAGCAAAAATTCCGTGTGCAGTAGGGATTTTGGCATTACTGATGGACAGGAAAGCTGCATAGGGCAGGGCAAGAGATTGTACCTCCTCCTGTTTGAAAAGAATGGCAACAGATGGTTTTCGTACATATTCCTATGAGATATATTTCTTTCTTCCTTATTTATTTTTTTCACAAATAAAAGTAATAAGTATATGAGTTGCATCCTGAGCAAAGTGGACTCATTTTGGGGTCTGAAGTTGGCTTTATGGTGTGTGTGTGTGGGTGTGTGTTTTCACTGAGGTGTGGGAATTGGAAAAGAAGAGAAGGTTGTGGATGTGAATATTCAACAATTATACTCTGCTAGTTCATAAGACACCAAGAAAGTAGGGCGCCAAAAACATGAAAAAAATAAAAATGTATTTTAAAGAAGTAAATGCCATGAGTCAGTTATAAGACTTGCTAGACCTCATTAACTTTAGTTCAATTTTGGTGCTGTTTTTATTTTGAATTCCATATAGAAAATGTATGATGATCATTTTTGAAGGTGTCAGTCTTGGCTCTGGAGGCTTGCCAAAAACCATGCTTTACTGTTTGGAAAGGAAAGCACCACACCAAGGTAGAGATAGCCCTCTGGTGATGACCGCACAAAGTCTGAAACCACCATGCACACAGACACGTATGTGTTGGATGCCATTGCGAAAAGGCAGATATGTGAGGTTGGCCTTGATCTCTTACTCCAATGAGTTTGCGATTCTTTCTGACCACATTCCCATCCTGCCTCCTCTTCCTTAATTTTACTTTTATTGTTCAATACGATGGGCCTTACTGGCAGAAACTGGTCCCAAACACGTAGATTATTCTTTCTAATTTTACAAGACTCACATTAGCTTTTCTTTTCAGAGTATCACAGGCCTTGGAGTCAGACTGACTGGCTCAACTTCATGATAACGTGTAACTTAATGAATTGGCAGGAGAATTAAAGGAGCTCACCTACAGGGCCCTCTTACATTGGGGCCTAGGCAGACACAGTTCTGATTCCCAGCCAATGCCCTGCCAGAGCAGCTCCCAGTCTTTGGCCAATGGAGTCTGATGTGTTTCTATGTTGCTGAACACATTTCATTGGTGCTTTACATCCAAGACAGACTAGGAAGAAAGACTTGGCTATCTACTTCTGGAAAATCGGTCAATAAAAATTGAAGGAGCCTGTCGTGAATGTCATTCTGAGTCAGGAACCAACCAGAAGGCAGCTAACCACAGTAATAATTAATTTTAGATAATCCTAATACTGCATGAGTTCCTTAGAGTCTTTGTAACACCATTATAATTAATGCTGACACAACCAATAGGAAAATATACAGCACAGCCACTCCTAGCAAAGAATATTGTGAGTAGCATGGACTGACAAAAGGATAAACAAATCTGTCTTGGAAGAAGTCTGGCCAGTTTGCTCCTGGATGGTGAGACTTCATCTTCCATTCTTTGCACTTATTGTCAGTAAAGACCAGTCCTTAGAGAAGGATACATGCTTGTCAACATGGAGGCACAACCCAAAGGAGGAAGTTCTTCAAAGAGAGGGGTTGACACAGTGACTGAAACAAAAGGCTCAGCACAGCAAGAGTCGTGTGTGTGGCACAGTGAGTCGCTTTCAGTCGGCCCTGACTCAATGACATCTAACACCAGCAATAACAGTGACTCCTGGTAATTAGAAATAGAGCTTCTTCTCCTGGATGAGACCATACAGTCAATACTTACTCTAGTCACTTGAATGAAACCATATAGTGAATACTTGCTCTAAGCTAAAGCTTAGAAGACAAAAAGACAAGGAAATTAGATTATTAAAAATGAACCAAACAGAAGAGAAATGAGGAGGTTGACCCACTATATAAAATTTAATCAGCATCACTGAAAAGATGGTGTGGGAATTGGTGGAAAGTGTACCTAATTTGTTTTGCAAACTTTCACCCAAAGACAGTAAAATATTATTTAGGGGGGGAAACCCCCTTCTATGATTATAGATAATGGCTTCAACATTTCAGGATAAAGGGTTAAACTAGTCACTCTTGTCCTGCCCAGAAATCTCGAGATCCCTTCTGTACAGTTTGTGAAATCTTCAACAAATATTTGCTTTTGTTGCATCAAAGGATTGATTCTCTTGAACGCTCAGAAGAAAAAGGAGTGACCAATAGAGAACAAGTTGGGTGATATCATTGAGAGCTGAAGGTGAATAAACTGTGCTTGATGCCTCCCTCATCCCTTTGCTTCTGTGCGATTCCTTCATAAAATCACCACACATTTATTCTCAGTTCAGTGCCTGCTTCAAGAAAAACCTCATCTTAGATAGCTTTAATTGGACATTATTTTGAGAGTAGTGTCAAGAGGGAGCAACATCAAGAAGATAATTCATATTTTACCTTGAAAAAAAAACTCAAAATGTCTGATTCTTTAGGAAGTCAAGTTCCATCTTTCATTCCTATTTTATACCACTGCTTCGTTATTTCTTCTGAAAATTCTTCTGCCAGTGGACAGGTGGTAAGGGAAAGAGACTATAGCTTTAGCATATGTTGAGGCAATTTAATGGCAAAAGAGTATGCTAACTAAGCCCCTCTCCCTCTGAAACTAACTAACTAACTAACTTGGAGAGACAGACATTAACTATAAAATGTTGTCCTAAAGGGTTAGGTAAGAGGAAAAAATGTACAAATAATATATGTAGTGGTGGCTTCTGAGACAAGTGGGAGAAGTCAAAATCACAAGCCATAGTCAGTCGCTTGGCCCAGGCTTATGCAAGAAAATAGCAATAGCTTTGTCAAAAAATTTTGAACCAAGATAGCCGAACAATTTTTGTATTTCCTTTACACGGATATGTGAGATAGATTTAGAAGACTCCTCTCTAGAGTGACACAACTCCAGGCTTTTATTATGGTCATTTAGCCAAACACTCTATTCCAGTGTTAGAATGGAGTTGTGTCTAAACTTGCATTCTCAACTATTTCTTCTGCCCCTGATATAGGAGCATTGTAAGACACCGAGTGTGCCTCCAGATCACGGGTGTTTCCCAGGGAAGGACGAAGAAATATCTCAGCAGGGAGACGCAGAGCAAACATTCACGAAAAGGGAGCAGTTTTAAAGAAACGGGGTTGATGATAGGTAATTTTCAACAGATGGACTGGGGTATCGGTGAGCAAGAGTTTACTCACAATATGTAGTCATCATTCCTGTTTCCACTTCCTATTTTTCTGTCAGATCCTGAGGTAGATACACAGCAGAGTAGATAGCAAAACTGATGTTGTACGCTAGACAGGGTTCTCTAGAGAAACAAAACCAGGAAACTAATGGTATATGAAGAGTATATATACACAGACATACAGTATATATGTTTCTTATGCTATATGTAATATGTGTATATATAGCATATGAAATAAACAATCTATAAAGCAATACAAATGGCTTAGTGAAACTCATTTATGTGAGACAGCTAATACATTGGCAGTCCTTTAAGTCTTGAGGGCCACCAATAGTCCTCTGGAGAGCAATTCAGGCTACCTGGCCACAGACAGAAAACAGCAAGGTAGGCCACCCACAGTAGGCCAGATGACAGGGTGCCACAGTTCCCATATTAAGTGATGTATATTCCAGTAGTGTGGCGAAGCAGGTCTTAAAGGAACCTCAAACTACAGTAACACAGTACATGGGTTAGGCGTCCCACAGGTTGTGTAGCTTGAAAATTGAGGCACAGACCAGCTAAGGCAGCCACACACTGGTCTGATCATCAAAGAGCAAGAGACAAGAAAGGCGAGGCTCACCGAGTCATTTATCGCTCTTCCCTTCAATTTATCCCACCTGTGTTCATTGACCATGTGGGCTCAATCACACGTAGTTATTAGTTTCTCAGTCTTCTCCTTTGATCAAGGAAACCTTGGTCAAACTCAGAGTTGTCTAGCTACTGGCAAGTCAGGAAAGTAGCAGAGTTGAAGGTTCAGGACTTATTTTAGAGGTTCCAGTAGCTATTAGCTAATTCTTAAAATGTTCGATGAATGTGCTAACCATGCTGCCCTTATGCTTATGATACTAATAAAATGTCTTTTATATTTGATTTTTGATTTTATAACAGCCTATATTAATAAGTATATTTAAATTATGACCCAGTAAACACACATATACCCTATTCATAATACACACTGATCTATAAAAAGCATGTGTTCACACAGCAAGATCTCTTTCACTCCTTGTGAGAGTTGGTGGTTGCTGTCCCACTGACCCCTAACTTTGACAATTCTGTATGTACATTCTAATATTTTCTTTCCTGTTCTATTTTTCTTTTAAATTGTTGGTTAAGCTTCATTAATTTCTTGATTGACTCATAGTTAAAAACCATTGCTTTGCTACTCGTGACAAACTCCATCCTAGTATCATTGGTCATAGGGAGAGACTAATGTTTGATAGATGGATGCAAAAGTGAAAGGCTTTGGCAACATCTCCCCACATTTACATACAAGCCATGAACCCAAATCTGAAACAGATAGCTCGGAAATTCCCTATAACTCTTGCAACAGGTGATGTCATACAATAGGATGCATCTTCTGTGAATAGGAAATTACAAATTTTAAAGCTCCCTGTTATCATGTTTGCTTCTCGCCAGCCTTTTATGAGTCCCTTACCCCAAAAGTATCTATTTCATCATATCCCTCATGCAGCTATGGAATATATTTGGTCTCCCTTAATGTGTCTCTGCTATTATAGGAGAGTAGTAGGTAGATATTTTAAATGGTAGGCATTGTTACAATGGATAAGAATGTGATAAAGAAATAAAAATAGAGTCTCAGCTCAGATATGAAAAGGGAAACATTTAAAAGGGAAACAGTGTTTGAATAATAATTCTTTCCTACATTAGAAACTCTTGGTAGATATTTGGGTTTAGAAAGGAATCTGTGGTAAAGATGTAACTTACCGTTAGGCATTATTATAGCCACTGACCAAAAAAAGAAAAAAGAGAACAATCATTTAATCTCTTGCTTATTACTGTCTAGGAACCAATTTGAAATCTTCCTAACTAACATGCTGCTTCTTTCCATGACAGCCAAATCATGTAATGTACTTTTATCATTAATGACCCAATATGCTTCTGAAACCATCTTTTGGATGTTTATTGTCTGTACAAGGACATATTACAGCAAGCTGACCTTAGGACTGTTTGCATCAATTATTTAAAATCAAAGAGTCATTAATTCGTATATCTGTGCATCCGTAATAGAATTGTTTTAAAAGGTGGAGAGTGAGAGAAAAGCTGTCAATAAAATCATTGAACCTTTCAAGTATGATATGATTTATATGGAATCTTTTCATTTCTTTTTAGAATGCTGTGATCTGAGTGGCTGGGTACAAGAAGGTTGAATTATTCATGCTTTCTTGGTCAATACATATATATATATATGGAATTTCTTCCTTTTTAGGTTGCTTACATATATTTCTGAGTCTCACTCCTTTTGGAATGATTCAGAGTCCATCAGTAACAAGCCACATTCTCTGCACTTGGATACCAACAGAGGCTTAAAAATAGGAGCCATGTGCACAAAGCTTCTCATGCCAACCAACAGATTCTATCTGCATCTGCTACATATGGATTGACAGGAGAGGGGCCAAGTATACGTTGGTGTGAAGCAGCTTGCTGCTTCTGTTTTGAGAAAAGCTCATCGTTGTACAAGTCCTGAACAAATTAGCCTTCCAATCACAATGCAAGGATATTGAAATAGGGTGAAAAACCTAGATGGTACCAGGCAGTTCTTGCCAAATTAGTAGGAGATTGAAGATGAAAAGAATATCATTTGAAAACTGATAATTAGTAAGATAGAAAGATGCAGGAATGTGTTCAAATATGTGACTGAACATAGAGTTGCTTTTTTTTTTTAAATCTTGTTGCCACTACTTAGACTATAGCTGGGGTCAAATGGGTACAAAATTTCAGAGAGCTCTGAGTTGTTCTCTAGGGAGAAACAAAAGAATGTCAGTTAAGGCTGTAGTATCAAAGTGTAAGGAAAGTCTAGCAGACTTCTAGATCTAGATGGTTCTTGATAAAATTCATTGGGCTAAGATTCTATAGGCTAAAGGAAAAATTACATTGAATTCATGTTAAAACTTTATTATGAGATGTGAGATGTGAAAATGCTCTATAAGACATAAAATCACTTAGGAACCTTAGGTTGTTATTTAACTATACTATCTGAAATAGGAACATCATACTGATTTTTATAAAAATAATACCTTTTGCTAAAGTGGTAACAAATACTTTTTTCTAAGTGCACAACACAATTAAATCCATTTCTAAGTCAGAAAAGGTTAATCCATTTCTGTATAGAGAATATTTCTATTTTCATACCTTCCTGTGTCTTCTGAAAGAAATGACAAAGTGTGACCATGCAAATGGAAAGAGGGAAGAGGATACAGTAGCAGGCAGGTTCTGCACCCTGTCCAGTATATATTTTTGTCTATCACTACTAAATGTAATCTTTAACTTCACATCCCTATGGTTTATGTTGCTATCAGAAGAGAACCTAGCTTCCTAAGAACGGAGTGTTGGAATATAGCTTCTTATACATCTATCTAACTTACTAACAACCACCAAATCAAAACTATTGAGCACCTGCTAAATGCCAGCCATTTAACTAGGCCCTGGGATATCAATGTTGCATGTCCTTTCAGAGGAGAAACAGACAAGAAAACAGGACAACTGCCACAGAGTGTGGTGCCGACACAGGAGAAGTGTCGGGTATTTCGTGATCACACGAAGTCACACCAAGTGTAAACTTTAGTGGTCACAAATGACTACTTTGAGAAGGGTGTCTAGATAAAAGATTCTACACTAATTTGTTCAGGAAAAAAGAAAGTGGGCAGATAAAAAAGTGACCATCCAAAAGAAGAGCAAGAAGGACCTTCCATAGCATCAACTCCAAAGGCATGTCCCTAGAACATCTAATTCATAGTAAAGTGCATTAGAAGGTCATACACACACACACCCTAAAGGGTTTTGTGGGGAAATTATGAAAAAATTAGGGTTCGTGAATCTTCTGTAAGTTCTATGAATTTCATGCATTTGGTGTTCTCTAATTTTTCTTACTCTAGAGACACTAACAACTCCTTCTTAAATATCTTCTGCATTAAATCCCACTTGATGCACAAGTAATACTTGAACACTTTCCTCAGTATAGAAAATTCTGTAATAGTAATCATATTTATGAAAAAATCTGGACAATGAATAAAGAGGACCAGATAAAATTGACATGTTTAATTATCATATTGAAAAAGAACACTGAGTATTCAATGGGCTTCCAGGTGATGTAGTGGTTACATGTTTGGCTGTGATCCACTTCCAAACCACCAACAGCTCCGAGGGAGAAAGACTAGTTTTTCCACTCTGGTAACCAGTTAGAGTCTCAGAAACACACAAGCGTTCACTCTGAGTCAGAATTTACTTAACAGCATTGCGTTATGAACTGCTGTTAATGACCAAATCTGTCTTGGACTCGCTGCAATGCTCCTTAGAAGTGAGGATGGAAAGACTTCATCTCACTTATTTTGAACATGTAGTTGGAAGGAACTAATCCCTGTAGAAGACATTGTGCTTGTTAAAGTAGAGGGAAGACCCTCAACAACACAGACTGACACAGTGATAGCAACAATGGGAGAATGATGCAGGACTAGTCAATGCGCTGCTGTACTGAGCAGAGGGTCATTATGAGTAGATAACACCTAACTGCAAAATATGGAGATATAGCGAGTGTTTTATACACACTGCGCACTAAAAACTAAGATATATATTCCTAATTTTTCGACAGCAATGAGTATCCCCATTGCACAGGGAAGGCAAAGAGAAGTTATCTAACCTGCTCAAGGTAACACAATGGCAGTTTTGTTTCAGCCACCAAGGTGTATAACTTTTGAGCTAAACTTCTTAACACTTTATTGTCTTCTTATGCAATAGTATTGCATTGCTAGTTTCATTATAATCATTATTGTTAGGTTGGTTGCCACGTTAGCTCCCCATAATTCATTTTGGAAAGCTTATAAAGTTTTAATATTAATTAAAAAGACATGGCCCAAAACACTCATTAAAAAAACATGGGCATCCCCCAATCTTTTGTATATTACCTCAGGGGCAAGTAGCTGATATTGCTGAGTAAAGGAACACACACACATCCACGTGCGCAGGCGCACACACCCACCACTCCTCTTGTCTGAGCTAGGAAGGATACATACTGTGGCCTTAGTTATTAATTAAATGTTTTAAAACATTATTTATCAGTGTGCTTTTTCACTGTCAGAATGCCTTAGGGCTCTGCACAGCAGGTCCTCCACAGCTTTCAGAGAAGAGCTGCCAAGAGTCTCTGCCCAATGTTCACGGCTATATTTGTTCATTCTATTACAATCTATATATTTTTTGCTTCTCCTAGTGATTTCGCTTTAATCTATGTAGGAAATCATGCAAAAATAGAGATGTTTCAGGGCAGTCAATAACAAAGAAATTGAGATTATGCACATAGGAAATGTTCTCTTATTCTTAAAAAAAAATCATGACACATTAAAAATTGGCCAAAGGGAAATTATAAGCATGCCACCCCCTAACCTCTGTGATTCCTCAGTGATTCAAGGTAACAATTATACAATCCCACAATACTGGGTGCTGTTAAAGTTATGGTGGCATAAGTAAATGGGCACATAATATTTCAACTCTCACAGTGTATGGATGAACCAATGACACATTTGAGAAACTGTCTACCTTTCAAGTGCTAATAATTTTTTCACTTTTTTCCTTTGTAGTTATTGTAGTAGTAAACAAAAGGCAAGTTGAATTAGTCATCGGTAATAGTAAGTGAATATATTATGAGTAGAATTTAACAAACAAGTCCACATCAAATCCCATCATCCATTTGACCATGATAACAAAAAGAAGTCAATCTGGCTTCTGTTATTATGTCAATCCGACAAAGAAGGAATTGGAGAAACTGAATTAAACAATTTGCAGCCTGTCAAAACTTGGCAAGATCAAACACTTAACCAAACTGAAAGTTTTTGGGGAATTTCATTATTACAATATTGCAAATAATTGAAAAATTAAGATAGCAAATCATTTTCTTGATTAAGGTTTACAGGTTAATAATGTTCTATTATTGGAAACTAAAAGTTTGGCATAGAGCTATAGGAATCCTATAGAGAAGTAACTTACAAACACATTCTTGTTTTCACATCAATAATTTGTTTTTTTAATGAAAAAGCTCTGTATAAGCATTGGACACTATGAAAGTCTAAGAATTATTACCCAAAGAAAACTTTCACATTGCAACTGGTTAAAATCTGACGATGCCTCATATTTCACTATGGGCAAGTCGAGACTCTTGACCTTTCATTTAAGAATGCTTCATCTACCAAGCTCTATCAAACTATCAAAGCAAGCTGAGCCTCATGAAAGGGACACAGAAATCTAGTCATCTCACCAGGGAAGAAATTAAAATAAGCTCTCTTTCTTAAAGAGTGTGGCTGGTCTCGACATTGATTTCATTTTCCATCAGCATCCTTCCTGAAGATACACTGCACAGAAGAGGCCTGGCATTTCCAGAACCTCTGAGCTGTAGAACATGCAAGTGAGCTAAGTACGAGACCCCAAGTGCCCCCCAGTGACATAAACATTCCTCTCCCAAAGTAGGGACAACCATATTTAAGCATTCTCTAGGTTATGCTCACATATTGTTGAAACAAACATTCTATCCTGACTATTTGTCCCCAAAGAGCAGCAATTATAACTCTATGAAAGGATTCCTCAAGTAGTAATAATTAAAAAATAGGTAGTATTTTCATCTGAGCCTATCTAAATCTAACTTTCTTTTTTCCTCACACTATTTTCTTATAAGAAAAAAAAATTTAATTTCTAATAGACCCGTTCACCAGAAAACATGGGCTTGCCATGTGGAAAGTCACATTTGACATACATAGTAGGGTACTACTGCTCTTAAAGGAAGTTTCCCACACAACTTGGTCTCTGTCAACAGGCCACAAAAAACAAAATAGTGTTAATTAAGTTTAAAAATGTTCTTTCCTTTTTAAGACTAATTAGCATATAGCACTTTCATCGAGTTTATTGAAAAAATGTACTAAAAAATTAACTGCACAGAACATTTCTCTGCACAGCATAGGAAAAAAAAAAACCTCCCCTAAAATCTCTCAAAATGTATTCAACATATCTAATTGGTTCTTATGCAATCAAAGTTTCTCCTGCTACTGTTACGGGTTACAGAGTTTGTTCCGGCTTCTAGCATGCCTGTGGACAGTAGAAGGAAACTTGGTGGCACCCTCACAATTATTTGAGGGTGTGCTTGAGCCTATTGCTGCAAGCCACACTGTCTGTCCACTCTGTTGAGGATCTTCTCACTTTGATGATCATCTACATTAGCATACACAGCGGCCAAGCCCAAGGTGGAGTGCCGACAGACAACATGTGAGTCCAGACTATGTGAGATGAAGTTTCACCGTCCTTACTTCTTCTTTTTCTTCATCCTTACTTCTAAGAGGAATGTTGGATGTACTCCCTCAAAAGAGTTTTGTTTTAAACTTAAATCTCACTGCTATTATGTTGAATTCAGACTCGGGGGAACCCTATAGAACAAGTAGATTTCTTTCATAGGCTTTCTAAGCCTGTAAATTTTTATGGAAGCAGATATCCACATAGTGGCTAGAAGATTCCAACCAATGGACTTTCAGCTCGCAGTCAAGTGTGTTAGCCACTAGGACAACTGCATTTTGAACTGACGATACTGTAGTCTCCCTTGCTTCTCTTCCTCTCCCAGGTTATTGATGCCAGCATTTACTTCTGTTTTGTTTTCAAATGTCTCCGGCTAAGTCTTCCTGCTGTGGGCTTTACCAGAATCATGATGGCTGTTGTGTGCATCCTTAATTGCAAGACCGATGAGGGAGGAGGAGTGAGGGCTACGACATGAAGCACTGCTGAATCCCAGGCCGGAGATGTGGAATATAGAGCAGCATGAAAATAGCAAAGATGGTCAAAAAGACTTGGGGTTGAGATGAATTTCAAAAGGAGAGCTGATAGAATTCTCAAGACTTGGAGATATGTTTATTGTGCGTTCTGAATAAAAATAATTTGAACATGACTCCAAGGTTTGGGGGATGAAATTCACTAGACAGAAACAGTTTGGGAAAAGTAGGAAAATCAGAAAGGAATTGTAATGGGAAAATGACAGTGAAGTGGATCGTGAAAGGGAAATTCCATTTTTATTATGCCTAAACTAGATATCCAAATAAACATATAGACAACTTAATTTGGGGAGTTGCCAGTATAGAGGCAACATTTAAACCATGAGTCTACATGCCACTAATGGTGAATCAATGATGCTCTTGTGGTGTAGGGGATTAAATATTGGGAGGCTAATCAAAAATTCAGCCATTCAAGACCACCATCTGCACTATGGGGATAAAAAGTTAGGCAGCTTACTTTCATAAATATTTGCAGCATGGCAAACCCATATTAATCTCAGCACTATTCACCATAGCAAAATATTCACCAAAACAACCTACATGTCTTTCAGTGGAAGTATTAATGAACAAACTTTAGTAA
The DNA here is from genome assembly GCA_004026705.1 of Nesogale talazaci. Taxonomy (NCBI): domain Eukaryota; kingdom Metazoa; phylum Chordata; class Mammalia; order Afrosoricida; family Tenrecidae; genus Nesogale; species Nesogale talazaci. The sequence goes on from PVJH01007263.1 coordinate 81,406, forward strand.
ACACACATAATGCAATAATATCTAACTTTAAGAATAACAAGGAATCTACAAAACACATAGTATAGATAACCTATACTATGAGAGCAACTAGTCAATCACAAAAAAGACAAATATTGTATGAGAATGCTATTGACAAAAGTTAAGAAAATATATTTCATGATAATAGAAAAATTATATGATGATTGTCATAATTGGTGGAAGAATGGAGGGAAAGAAAAGTGTTGCCTAGAAGGGAAACAACTGTTAAGGGTAAGAAAATATAATAAGATGAAAAAATATGATGGAGGCAGAGAAGACACGAAAAGGTGTGCAATAATTAAAGAAAAATGAGGTAAACAATATTAGATATTCACTCCTGTATTCCTATATATATGTCTATATATATCAAAGCTTATTTATACATACTTTCACCAATGACCATTGTTTGAATATTTTGCTCTTGTGGATAATGCTATGATTAACTTGGGTTTGCAAGGCTGCCACCAGTCATCTATGAGTTAGATGGTCTGTGGTGACTTGTGTTTTGCTTTGATACCGAAAGCACTAGTCAATATTTCAGTATTTCAAGAGGAACATAGGAGCAAGAACCAATTACACTGAAGGGACAAGTTCAAAGGATGCTGAGGGCATTAGTCAAAAACAAGGCTCCAAGAATTGACTGACCATCAACTGAAATGTTTCAAGAGGCTCATGAATCAGTGGAAGAACCCTCTTTCCTATGCCAGGTAATTTGAAAGATAGACATTTGGCCAACTCATTATAAAATATTTGTACTCAATGTCTAGATAGGTTATCCCAAAGAAGTCTCAAATCATAGAACATAATCAGCTATTGCATACAAGTAAAATTTTGCAGAAGATCATCTATCAATGGCTGCAGCAGTACATTGACAGGGAGCTACCAGAAGTTCATGCTGGGTTCAGAAGAGGTTGTGTAGCAACAAATGTCATCGCTGGTGTCAGATGGACCTCACCTAGAAGCAGAGAATACCAGAATGATGCTTACTTGTGTTTTATTGACTCTGAAGAGTCCTGATCCAATAAACAGAGAAAAGGTTGAAGTTGTCAAGGATTTTGTCTTGCTTGGATCCACAATCGATGGTTATGGAAGCAGAGTCAAGAGAGCAAACAGTGCACTGCTTTGGGTAATCTGCTGCACAAGACCTGGATCTTGAGGAGCGTGGATTTTACTTTGACGACCAAGGAAGGCTTGACCCAAGCCATGGTATTTCCAACAGCCTCATATTCATGTGAACATTGGATCTTGATTAGGAAGACCAAAGGATAGTGGATACAGTTATATTTTGGTGTAGATGAAGAGCATCGGAAGCAAATGGACAGCCAAAGGAACAATCAAGACTGTCCTGGGAAAAGTACAAACACAATGCTCCTTCGAAGTAAGAATGTCATATACTTTGGACATGTCAGGAGAGAGAAATTTCTGCACTAGGACATCATGCCTAGTAAAGTACAGAGGCAGCAAAAGTGTAAGACCCTCAAAAAGATGGATGGATACAGGGTCTGCAACAATAACTTCAAACATAAGAATGATTCTGAGGCTGGGGCAGGACCGGGCAGCTTTTTACTTTGTTGTATATAAGATCACCGTACGTCAAAACTGACTAAATGCAACCTAACAACGACATCCAATACTCATAATAATGGTCTATGAGTATATACACTGATAGAAACATAGACTGAAAACATGTGGAGGGGGAAGTAGAAGTAAGCTACATACCCATACTCATATTCAGATTTCACATAGGATATAGGTAGATGTTTATTTATTTTTGCAGCAATATAGCAATAAATATAGTGGATTATATAGGGGCAAAGTTATGAAAACTTTTTAAACATAACCAAGCACCTCACAGTCACTGAAATTGGAAGATCAAGAAGATTGTCTCAGGGCACAACAAAGCCAACTGGTATAATATAGTTACAAAGACAATATTTTACATGTCTTTTTGTTAAGGAGTACTTAAAACTCTTAAGCAACCATGCATGAACAATTATTGTTGTTTGCATGGTTGGAGAAAATAAGAATGATGAACATTAAAGTACATGTGGAAATATTTATTCAACTGTACTATTGGACCATGCAAACATCATTTAGGGTAATACAGGGAAAATAGAAGGTTGCCATAAATCACCTCATATTCATGTAAAATTTGAACATTGACATCTTTTGAACAGTATTGAATGTATTTGAGTTATGGTACTGGAAAGAATATTGAAAATACCACAGACTGCCCCCAAAAGTCAGAAAATCTGTCTTACAAAAAATACAGACAGAAAGTAGAAAGTACCATAGAAAGTAAGTGTGGTGAGACCTTATCTGACATATTTTGGGCATATTATTATGAGAAACCAGTACCTGAAGAAGGACATCATGCTTGCTTAAGTAGAAGGGCGAAGAAAAAGATGACTCCAAAGAGCATGACTTGAGAGGTTGGCTACAATAACAGGCCCAAACATAAGAGCAATTTTGGGGACGGTGCTAGGCCAGGTGGTATTTTCTTCTGTTGGATGTGGGGTCACTGTGAGTCTGAACCAACCCAGAGGCAGCAAACCGCCAGAGCAGTCAGAATATTATCACTGAAAATGGATATTTTTGAGATGTGGAAATTCTTATGAGGAAAAGTCTAGGGCAAAAGGCGAAAAAATGCTGAGGTGAGGTAGAAGATAATTCTGTGGGGAGAGAGTCTGCTGTGGAAGAGTTGCCAGAGTATGAAAACAATACATTCAAGTAACCATTAACAACAAGTGCAGGACTGCTAGGGGAGAGAAAGACAAAGATGTCTAGGAATTGAAATCTTCAGAGATAATAGTTAACAGTTATCGAGTGCTTACAGTGAGTCAGACACTAATCTATATAAATATTGACTTGTAAGCCTCACCACCCTATAAGGTACTATTATTATCTTCCTTCTTTTCAAACAAAGAAATAGGGGTGCAAACAACTTAGGTAATTCACTGAAACTCACACATAGCTAATCTGTTGAACTCTTATTTGAGCTCCAGCTGTCTGGATTGCTAATTATATTCTTAAACACTGCTATGCTTCACAGAACCAGGGAGGAGTGACTCATGAATTGTGTTAGACTGCAAAAGAAATGGGAGCAGATGGAATATTTGATGACATGAAATATAAAATGGAGTATATTTAGGATTGTAAGAGAAAAATTAGTTTATGCCAGTGAGGCGCAAGGAGTCCCTGCAGATTGCAAGAGGCAATTAATTGACTCTAGTTTGACTCCTCCCTGGAAAATTCAAAAGAGAAGCAAGCGGCTCAGAAAGAAGAGGTGACTGTACTGGTCATCATATTGTTCAAGTTTTATTTGTTTGTTTTTCAGAAAATGATGCCCAACTATCTCTCATGTATAAAATTATTTCCACATGTGTCAAGCCAGCTGGTATATGCCCTTTAGGCTCCCTTCAAGGAACTCCAGAAAGACTGGGAGGGAGAGAAGAAAGCATCAGACATCAGGGCAATTGCAAGTGAGTGGTCCTTGGAGTGGAGGCTAAAAGTGAGTGTTTTGATTAATTCTCAAAAGTCCTCTAGAAGGAGAGTGCAATTTGCAATATCAGCTGGGCACACACAGAGGAAAGGTCCTAAATAAGTTCTTTGGCCCAGCTCTCCTTATCTTTCTTCTTCCTGCCAATTACCTTCCTTGGGAAATAAAACCACAGAAGGGGGAGAGTAAAAAAGTCAACCACAACCACAGCTCAAAATGTAGGCTTCTCATCTGCGTTGTACTGAGTCCAAAATTAAAAACTGAAATGTGGATTATTACATGGGAATGCACATTATAATTTTGAAGTAACCCAAAGTGGCTCTAATAAAGAACACGGAACTTGAATCACAAAAATTAAAGAGTAAAAAAAATGAATATATAAGCTTTATTTTTCTGAGAAACAAATTACCATAAATTTAACTGGTGTTATGTAGATTTAGTTGTGCCCATCCTGCACTTCTATGCTGCTATTCTAACCTCTGGTGTTTGTGAACTTGACTGGGTTTGAAAATGGGAGATTTTGGAAAGTCATATGAGAATAAGGTGAGTCAAAACAATCTGAATGGGTTTACCTCTAAATGAAAGGAGAAAAAGAAACAAGGGGAGAGGGTTTAGGAGAAGGAAATTATGCTGCAATTCATGCTATGGATATTTTGACCACTGTCTTAGTTCTCCAAGTCTGTTGTAATAATATATTATAAAGTGAGTGACTTTAAAGGACAGAAAAATTTTTTTTTAATTTGAGGTGCTGCTATTGCTGTTTCTGAAGGGAGTAGGGGAACTGATAGCACAAATAACTCTATAAGCCCACTTGAGGGGAATGAATAACAGAATTATATGTGAATGAATATATTGGATGGGGTAAGATACAGCTATATATATATATCTATATTCCTGGGAAGAAGGGTGGAGGAGGGAAGGGAGCTGATATCAAAGAGGTCAAGACGAAAATGTTTTGAAACCTATTGGATTAGCAATTGTATAATTATGCTCCATTCATTTGAATTATGGGATGTTATGAAATCTGTAAGAGCTCCCAATAAAATGATTAATACTAAATAAATAAATAAAATGGTGAGAAATATTTAAAAATAAAGGACTGAATTGACTTTTTTTTGTTGTTGTTGCTCTTTTGAAGGCCAAGTTCAGGGTGTGGGGAGCTTAGACTATCTTTCTTTATCATATCAGAGCAGACAGGGTCCTAAAGCAATTTGAGTAGTATATTATAATAAGAGAGAAGAGAACAGAGAAATATACAGTGGGGAGATGGTCATGTAAGGACAGCTGGAGGCCCAGGAATGCCTATGTTTCCAGAAGCTAAGGGCAAGAAAAGCTTTACCCTAGTTGCCTTCAGAGCCACCATAGCCCTGCCAATAGCAGTTAACAGAAAAATACTTAAAATGTATTTTACAATGTAATTATTGATTAGAAAATGGGATAGCCTATTGTTTTTTAAAGTTGCAAAGTCATGATATATATAAATATATGCCATAATAAAATATCACTTATAATAATAAAATATGCATGCCTATGTGTGATTTGGAATTAGTGGGATATTCCCAAATAAGTTAAAGTGGACTAAGGCCTATGTGATATATTTGATAGGAAAAAGGGCTATTGAGAATATTTAGACTTCATTGCAAACTTTATATTTAACCTTACATGTATAAACAATTAAGAAATGCCTCCTTCAAAATAGAAACCGAACAATAAGCATAAGAAAATAAGCTTTGGTATGAATATTTTTAAAACAAAGAAAAAAATTTTAATTATTAATTCCAAAGTAGAAAGATAGAAGAAATTGCCAAGCAAAATGTTAGAAATCACTTGAAATATGGAAATATTTTCACTAAGCATTTGTGAATACTTAAAAGGACCTTGGCAAAATTTGTATCTGATAGCATAAGTTACATTCCAGAAACACCCTTCCTAGTCCACGGTCATCAATCAAGGCAGAACGGACTTGTAGCCACCCGCAGTGGGCCTCCAAGCCATTCACCGTTTGCGGATGTAGAAAGGCCCGCCTTTCTACTGCAGAGCTGCTGGGGATTTCAAAGTGCTGACCTTGCGGAACACAGCCCAGGTGTAGCCAGGGCTTCTTTATGACACATATGGGAAACACATAATTATGGAATACACTTTAGGGCACACTGAAAATTAAGGTAAAAACAACTGAGATCTCACAGTTTCGCCGCCATCCCGAGTGTGATTTTGCTCTGACTTCACCATGGCTTTCAGGACCAAGGGATTTCTGGCCAATAGACAGAAGCAGAATGGTCCCATTACCCCGTGGATTCGAATGAGACCGGGCGATAAGAACAGGTGCAATGCCAAAAGACGGCATGGAAGAAGAACCAAGCTAGGTGTGTCAGGAGTCCCCTGAGGGATGGCATACACGGCCGTATTTTCTCAGGCTCACTAGTGGTGTGTCATATTGAGTCGCATTAAGACTTTTGTCACCATCTAGTCAGATTGGCCTTGTATTGGTTTCTTCCTTGATTTTTATGCTGCCTTATCAAGATTAACAATAAATAATGTAAGGCTGGGGGTTTAAAAAACTACTAAGATATTTTTAAACGTCTGATTAGTGAAAAATTGAATGCTATTTCATAATAGCGATATCAAAGCAAAACAAGAGAGTTGAAGTCAAAAACTCTGAACAGTTAATAAGACTATAAAAGAAGAGTTGTTGTCTACTGGATTCCTACAGACAGCAGCTCATACATTACAACAGAATCACTCCATCTAGCCTGTAGATCTCTATTCTTCTCAAGATTGCAACCTATAAAACCTCATAGAGAAATTTATCTCTGTCTAATGGAGACAAATGGATTTTTTGTCTGGTCCAAAGCAAATTGCATCAGACAAATGTTATGTTTTGTATATAATAGATATGAACTTTTGAGCACAAAGAACTTTAGAAATAGTGATAAGAAAACAAATAGCCTAACTAAAATTCTGTGCAGAATATCTATTGCCCTTTGGTTTCAATGATTAAAAAACTCTAAACTCTAAAAGAGATAAATTACAAATTTTACACCCTGAAAACAAAAATATTTGAACAACCCCCAAATTAAATGCCATGCTACATATTAAGGGAATATATTTGCAATAGTTATAAACAAATAAAGTATTCACATCTGAACTATACAAATATAACTAGGAAAAAGCAAAGAACTCAACCCAGAAAACATAAACACCGTTCACAGAAAATAAGCTACTAATTAGCAGTTTGAAAAATTTAACACCAAGACAATATTTTACACCTATATAATTTGCATGCATAAAAATAACAAACTAAACCCACTGATACCGAATAAATTATAATGCATAGTGACCCTATATATAGGGTCTCCCACACTTAATTACATATATATAAAGTAATTATGAATTGGGCTGTGATCTTCAAATTCAGCAGTTTGAAACCACTTGCAGCTGCTTGAGAAAAAGACAGAACTTTCTATTTCCATAAAGAGTTATAGTTGTAGCAACTTACTGGAGCAATTCCAACCCATCTTAAAGGGTCATTTTAATAGCATCAACTCAATATCAGTGAATTTCTATGTTTTTTTTAATTTTCCTGGGGTCCAAGGGAAAGAACAAGAGATAGTCAGGGGGTATAGAGAGGATTCAAAAATTTTCCATGTTTTTTCTTTTTTAAAAATTTCTGCAATAAATTTGGCAGAATAATACTTATTCAAGTTGAATGGGAGGTTGGGATTATAATAATATAGTAAATATTTATCATAGAAAGAAAACAAATTAAGATGAAATTGTGTCCTGCTTTTAATCTAATTTTCTTTGACAGTATAAGCAAATCTAAACTTTGATACACAGCTTTTTTAAAAAGTGCATCTTATATTCTAAGCATTTTTAAGTCAATTGGCACAAGGAATAAAAATATATCATTTCTAATCATAGCTACATTTTTAGACTTTAATATTTAAAGATGATCCGTGTTTGGATACATCCAACGACATTTTACATCCATCTGTATTGAGAGAGAATAGCACATATCAGAAGGATGGCATAACCGCACTAATTGAATACCCCATCTGCTGCAGGTGAGCGCTTCTTCAGGTTTGGAATATGTGCAATCACCTGGAGAGTGTGTTCCATATGCATTCCCTATGTCTTATGACTGGCATCTCAAATTAGTTGATTTGGGGTGAGGCCCTGGAATCTGCATTTTTAAAAAGAGCTGAGATAATTGTAAGGGATCAAAAGATTGTATTTGGGGAACTGCTTCTTTAGAACAAAGCTCTTACAAACGGTGTCACAAGTCAGGAGCTTAATTTCCTTAAAAGTCTGCAGCAGAGCAGTCCTTATGCTTTATATATGATTTCACTGACAGATTGTCACATTGGACTACCTATTTTCCATTTCCATTGACAGCAGAAGAAAAGGATATGGCTTTTAAGGTAATTTCCAGGCAGAATTTTTCTTTCTTTTTTCTTTTTTTATCCACTGAAGAGAAATTTTTAGTAGAACCTCCTCAGTCTGTGTTCACTTTGCAAATGTGCCTCTTGCCCTATGAGGAGAGGTGTAAATTAGCATCATTACAGCCAGAAGATTGTAAAATTATCTCAATTAATTCTTGCAATATTTTCTTGGAAAGTGATCCTTCAGTTATTTCAAGTATATGGAACGATGGGGCTTAATAAGAGGAGAGAGAACATCTGAACTCATTTGATCTAATCTCAATTGCATAACAGAACCAAATGTTCCCCAATCATTCTAAGTTATACATGTATTTTCTAAAACTTGTGGGAAAGTAAAAGAACTGAACCAAAAGTTTCAGAGGGAAGCTTAGGAAAACCGAGTAGAATATAGTAATGAATTTTGCAAAGTCTTAGCGTTAGAAAGCCACAAAAGAAAAAAACAGTCAGTATAGTTCAAGGTGAAGTAATTTAAGAAAAACATTCAGTCCTTGAGTTGCAATATTGAAGGATTCTGTGGAAAAATATTTAATGATGCATGAAGCATGCAAAGAAGATGGGAATAATATCCAGAATGACCACCAAGAGGCAGTCATAGCATAGAACAAGAGGATAGTGCATGGATTAAAATCAGGTGAGCTGTGTATCAGGGTTTTATCTTGTTACCATACTAACTCAATCTTTATGCTGAACAAATCATTCCAGAATTAGGACCATATGAAGAAGGATGAAGTATAAGGATTGTAAAAACTTGAGATAAGCAAAAGACACAGCCCTGCTTGCTGAAAGTGAGCAGGATAGGAACCACTTGCAAATGAAAATCAAGTATGTTAGTCTTTAGTATCCATGAAAACTCATTGCAAAGAAAACAAACAAAAATGCCTACCCCTGGGTGGAAAAAGCATAATAAATAGTGAAAGGCTTAAAGTTGCCAAAGATTTCATTTTGCTTCAATCCACAGTCCATGTGCCTGTAACCAGCTGTCAATAAATCAAATGGCATATTGCTTAGAGCAATTTGTTGAAGATCTCTTTTTAAAGTGCTAAAGAGCAAGGAACCCTCTTTGAAGACTAAGGATCAGCTGATTCAAGGCACCATGTGTTCAATGACTTCAGAAGCATGTAAAAGTTGAACAATGAATATGGAAGACCATGAAGCACAGATACATTTGAATTTCAGTGCTCAGTGCAAGTATTGTGAAATACCAGAAGAACATCAGCAGAACTGTTTCTGGAAGATGTACATGCAAAGTGCTCCTTAAAAGGGGAGGGTAATGAGTGTTTGTCTCACATACTTGGCACACATTCTGATGAGAGCCTAGACCCTTGAAAAGTACATCATAGTTGAAAAAGGAGAGAGTCACAGAGAAAGTTCTTCAAAGAGATGGATTGATCCATTGGCTTCAATGATGGACTCAAACAAGAAAATAGTTGTGAGGATAGTGCAGGGTTGGGCACTGTTTCATTCTTTGAGTCAGAATTAATGATATGGCACCTAACAAAAAATACAACAGATGTATGTGATTGCCATTGTTCCATTATTGCCAAGAAAATCTCCGCAATGTGAAGATTCTATAAAAATGTTAAATTCCTTTAGAAAATATTTTACATGCAAAGTTCTTTTGCCACTAGCTAACTTTAAAACCCTAGCTGTCTAAGGAAAACACCTTTTGCATTCCAAATCAGCATTAAATTTATTGGGACTATAGGGCTAAGATTTGGAGAATAAGATCATTTTCTACATCTTTGAATCACTGGTCTTATTCAACTAATTTGTTGGCCCTATGGCTCTTAAGACTTTGCATAATTTGTAAGCCCTGAAATTTTTTACCTCTAACCTCAGGGCCTGTGATGAAAAATGTATGAGAAAACATTTAAAAAGATGTTTCTAAAAAAGATATCAAAATGTGAAGCTCTTTTCTTCTTGACATGTTTGACAGGGGGTGTTAAGCTGTTCTGAAGGCACTCTATCAATTCCCGCAAATAATTCTAGGCTATTTGATTCACTACATGTCAAAATTACAGATTTGGAACCTTCTAGAGACAAATTAGAAATACTGGTAGCATAGGGGTTATACTTTGGGCTGCTAACTTCAGAATCGGAAGCTCAAAACCACCAGCCACTCTGTGGAAGAAAGATGAGATTTTCTGGTCCCACAGAAGTTATAGTTTCAAAACCCACAGTGCACTTCTACTCCTTTCCACAGCCATGCTCTCTCTCAGAAATCAACTGGATAACTCAATTTGTTTCTGTTTATTTGGAGGGACTCAAATCATGTTTCTTTTAAATGATCTGTGATTTGTGAAAACTAAGGGAAGTCTGAAGAGGAAAAATTAGGGACATAGGATGTGTGGAGTAGTATTTCTCAAAAAAATCTTATGAGGAGAAGCCCTATTACCTGCAAAGAATGACCAAGTGTATTGAAATGGAAAAAAAATCCTTTGGTACAACTTTTTGGCCAAATTTTTCACCAAAACAATTTTCAGTTTTCTTAATACTTTTGCATAGTAGATCTCAGGGTCCATCCTGTGTCATTTGAGAAAATCTACCAAGATTACTCTTTTGAAGTCTCCATAACCAGCAACAACAATCTTCTGAATTTGCCTCTCTATCTTGAATTTAATCAGCTCAGCAAACATGGAAACCATTTTTTTAGTTGTATTGTTTTACTGAAGAAACTAATTCAATTGCATTTTTTTTTCTTAAAGATCATTTTATTGGGGACTCATACAGCTCTAATCATAACGTGTACATACATACATACATACATTGTGTCAGTAGTTATATCTTTTCTGGGGTGGGGTGGGGTTCTTTTTTTTTTTTTTGATTTGGGAGAAGTAAACCAGTTTTATAGGGCAAGCAAGCTTAGGCAATTAGCATATGGTGATCTTCAAAATTAACAAGTGAATGGCAGCACAGCTGCAAGTCAGGCTTCAAAGGCCAGGGCTGTTTACAGTTACAAAGGCAACAAACTACAAACCCCAGGCAACAAACTACAACAGAGTCCAGGCATAGCCTGGCCTGTAGCCAGGTCAAGCATGTCCGGGCTGGATGGCTCCTTACAGGTCCCCCTTTTTTATTTTTTCAAGTAATATCCTCCCGGGAACTCCGCCTGTCTTATGTTGTCAAGACACACACTCAGTCCTTACCTGTCATCGGTCAATGGCCTTCTAATGGCACCATGGCCTGTCTTAGGTTGGTAAAGAGTGCTCCTGATCTTACCCATCATTGGCTGTCAAGTTCAGCTCACAGAGGCAGAGGGTCTTATCACATACTAGTCGTGTGTGCCACTCTGTTCGAGATCGCTCATCTCCAAGCGACAATAATAACCTTGCAGGGACCTTGCTTGAATGGTCTCAATCTGTTACTTAATAAATGCCATGAGGTTGTTGAATAATACTGGCCGTAATGAAAGCAAAAGCAATAAACTAATGAGGGGGCAAGAGGTAAGGGAACAGTCCATTGAGCCCGGTCCACAGTGGATTGGTGGTCAACTCCTTTCTTCTCTTCTCCGAGTCTTCTTGCAGCCGCTTGATTTTGTCTCTTACGATTCCAGATTTGTTGGCATAAAAACAGCATCTTTCCTATAAAGCCAAACAAATACTTCCCTGCTCTGCAGCAAGTAAATCTTAACCTCTTCTATTTTGTAATACTACTTTGGCTAAAGAATCTACCTGATCTTGCAAATCTTGTGTAGTGCCTGATGAGGCCTGTATATCCGAGATTAGCTGCCTAGATAATTTGGTATCCTGCAGTTCCAAAGGCCACAGCAGTACTGATCCCTAATCTTACAAATAGGGCACCTAGTTGCACTGCCCTTTAGCTCTTCCTGCCATGTAATCAATAGCAGGGATAGGGACAGGCTCATTTCCAGGAATAATATCTATGTCTGGAAGGAGAAAGGCTAGCACACATAACTCTGTCCAAATGCTGGATAACTAGGTAAAAGCCCTATTGTTGCCACAAATAGAAACTGAACTATTAAGGGCACATAAGGACAAGGAAAACTATAAAACCCTACTACAGGAAACGAAAAGCGACCTCCACAAATGGAGGAACATCCCATGCTCATGGATTGGGAGACTCAATATAATAAAGATGTCTATCCTACCCAGGGCACTTTATAAATTCAATGCTATCCTGATCCAAATACCAACAACCTTCTTCAGAGAACTAGAAAAATTGACCACCAACTTCATATGGAGAGGGAAAAAGCCCAGAATTAGTAGGGATCTCCTCAAGGATAAGAACACAGTCGGAGGGTTGGCTTTACCTGACTTTCACACTTACTACAAAGCCACAGTGGTCAAAACAGCATGGTACTGGCATAATGACAGGTATATAGAACAGTGGAAAAGAATAGAAAACACAGAAATAAAACCATTAGCATATAGACAACTGATTTCCGACAAGGGCCCCAAAAACATCAAGTAGGAGGGTGATGCTCTATTTAACAAATGGTGTTGGAGACAATGGAAATCTACATGTAGGAAAATAAAACAGGTTCTCTACCTCACCCCATGCACAAGAACAAACTCGAGGTGGATCACGGACCTGGAAGTAAAACCACAAACCATCAGGACCATTATTAGCAAGAGAGTCGGGGAAAATCTAAGAACCTTGACCCAGGGAATACAAAGGCTAACTACAACAGGACAGGGTACACATTCAGGGGAACCTGAAATTGACAAATGGGACTTATTTAGAATAAAACACATGTGTATATCAAAGGACTTTACCAAGAGGGTAGCCAAACAACCCACAGACTGGGAGAGGATTTTTAGCAACAGTACAACAGACAAAGGGCTTATAACAAAAATCTACAATACCCTCATCTCAAGCAAGAAGATGAAAACAGATAATCCCTATGAAGAAATGGGAAAAAGAACTGAAAAGAAGTTTCACTAGAGAGGAGGTCCTTATGGCCAATGAACATATGAGAAAATGCTCCCACTCACTAGCCATCAGAGAAATGCAAATCAAAACAACCATGAGGTATCATCTACCACCCTTGAGGCTAGCCCAGATCAGAAAATCATAGTGCAACAAATGTTGGAGGGGA